>JABUQX010118111.1:5000-12500 GCA_015478945.1 Trachelipus rathkii
TAAAAATATATATATGATATATATATAAATAGTATATATTTATAGTGGCCAAAACTTTACATTTTAGCGTCGGTGTAAAGATATCTCGAAAGACTACGTACTCTCGAACCAGGAAACCAGATATAGTATTTGGATCAGTGTATGACATTGTTAGCGGAAAATGTTTAAAAAAAAAAAAAAAAAAAATATAAAAATTTTTTTCCAATTTAGCTTTTTATATATATAATCCAGCATAGGTTAAGATAGGATTTAATAGTATTTACGGTCTGTCGAGTGATTTTAGTGAATTTTCATGAACACCTGACCAAAAATTTGTGCTTTTTAATTTAGTTAACTGTGTTTTGTTTTTCTTTGTTTTTGTAAATCCTTGCAGATATCTTTACATATAAGAGTCTGACCGTCCTCGTGTGCTATATATGATTTAAGTTTACTCTATATATATATTATTATATAATACAGTTTATCTATATTTATATCATATATATTATATCAACTTATTTTAGTAATTTTTGTTAAATACGATTAAAAAATACTTTTGAAAGTATATATATAACTAATTCTGCTAATTATTCTTAATGGTTTAGTATGATATCATTAAGTAATTCTATATAATAGTATAGATCTTTAATATAGTATATATAATTACAATATTATATGTAATTATTATTAATATTTATAATAATTATATATATATCTATTCTATATATATATCTGATTATTGATATTGATTTTGATTTCTATTTTATTGTTTGATATTGTATTTCTTTCTGTTTTATTCCCTTATTAATTAAATTTATTAACCTACATACTACTTTATTTACCTGTTGGTATACTAATACCCTTTTTTTATTGATTGTTCATATTTTGTGAAATTACACAAGTCTTTTTACTACTAAATTTCTTATATTTTTCAGAGTTAATGTTGAATTTAATCGTATTACTACGATTCTCACTTTAATTAAATCTTTCAATTCCTGTTGTGTCTTTCTGGACACGCCAAAGCTTTCTTTTTGCATGTCACTTCTATTTTTTGCGTGATCACTATCACATGAGATGCACTTCTAGTGTAGGTTATTTTTAGAACACACAATTAAACTAAAGAGGGTATAAACACTAGACTACGTGGAAAAGAGGAGTAGAGTAGGCAGCATATACATATGCACTAAAATAACGAAACCATTAATCATACTATCCCTAATTCTCTCCCCAATTAATTTTACTAATCTATTATAAATATCCTTTATTTTCTACTAGTACAGATTTCGACATCTCTGGTTTACTGTGCTAATTATTCAGAATCACCAACGATTTCTTTCAAATTAAACTGTCTTAATATTTGGGTAAATTTTCGGCCATTCAATAGCCCACTGTATGCTAACCTTCGAATGCAGAATAGCGAGAAAAAGAAGATAATTATTTCTTTATCGTAATTTTTTTTATGTTTTTTGAATTATCTGAGGAATATATTCGAGGAAACCTTTGAACAAACGAATATTTAAGTAGAAATACGCTCCGAATATGAGTTTTTTATTCGCTCGCGCTCCAAAGAGTTTTTGCTTGCTGTTTTAATGTTTCGTCGCAAGCTTCACATAGTTTTACGCCGTGATTACTAATTATACATCGTGCGCGCTAACGGCTCGTTCGTTATACTCATAGCTTAACTATTTTCTCAGAAATGGCTCCTGTCGGTCTCGAGTTTCTTGTATTAGTTCACTCGTTGAGACTTTATGCGAAAATGTTTTTTATTCAACGTTGGCTGACTTACCGATAAGTAAGATTATTAATAATATATAGTTTTTATGATACTTATATTGCTAATAGAAGCTGTTTATTATACGAGGAAGACTTATCGTGAGACATCTTTCCTTACTCTCAAGTCAAGTAAAATCGCATTACAAAATTTTCTTTTATTTGCTTTCACAAAAGCAATGCACGCGCATGCTTAACAAGCAATTACAGTTATGTGGCCCCTGAAATGATATATATATATATATTTAATATATAAATTATTATATATTATATTACTATATATATATATATTATATATATATTTTTATATTATAATATATATTATTTATTATATTATAATTTTATAATATATATTATATACTATTATATATTATAATAATTATTATATTTAATATATCTCTCATATATATATATCTATCTTAATAGTATTTTTTCTATATATTAGTATATTCTATTTTTATATATATTATTTATATGTATTATATTTTATAAATATATTAATCACATAATATAATATAATATATATTTACTATATTATAATAGTTATAGGATAGCTTCTAATAGCTCAAGTTATATTTTTATGGTTTTGTCTTATGTTTATACACGACTACCCATATATATATTTTACTTATATATATATATTTATTATACTTATATATATGATGTGAGTATACTTTAGTTACTATTAGTCCTATAATTAGAATTAGTATAGTTGTCTGTTATAATCTATTTATACTTCTATTAATAATTTAATTATATGGTATATATATGTTATGTTAACTATATTTTATTATATAATATTATATTTATAAATAATATTTAATTATTTGATAATTATATTAATTATAATTGACGGCATATATTTACGGAATATGTATGATAATTTATTATTAAATATCTATTTCGATAATTAGGCGAAATCAAAAGGCAAGGTGCTAATTTCATCCCTCGCATCAATAATATTTATATAAATATATATATGTAAATATAGTATGAATATGTATATATATATAATATAGATAGTATAGTATTATATATTATATATATTAATTTTATTAATATATTAATATTATTAATTTTAAAAAAATATTATATTGTTTTTATAATATAATGATGGTGTATATATATTATATATAGTATAAATTAAAATATATAGGTACTTGATTTCGGAATTAAATATTCATAAATAAATAATATATATATATATATATTATAGATCTAATATATATGTATATAAATTTATTAAATATTATTATAGTTTAATATCTACTATATATTATTAATATATATATTTATATATATATATTTATTATATTTCACTTATATGGTACAGCATACATTTATATAGTACTATATTTTAAATCATGTACTATATAGTATTGACTACTATGTACCTCATAGGTATATATGTACAATCGCACTGACATATATACTTACCACACTTTAATGTATATACTAGTTAGCATAATATATATACTAGTAAATATTTTTTCTTATTTTCAAAATGTATTGTTATTTGTGCAGTAGACTATAGCATACTATCACTTATTCACTGATATATAAACATATTTTGTTACCTAGTTCACTATCATATATCGAATTTATAGGTTATATCACAGTACATTTTGCTATCGCTATCTCATATTAATATTATTATATTATTATACTGTTTTATACTGTATATATTATATATATAATATATACATATCCTTTATTATATAATATATGATCTCTCTCCTGAATCCTACAACATTTTAATATATTAATAATATATACTCATGACATTAGTCTTCATTATCATATAATACCTTTTATATATATATATATATTAATCTTATCACTACTATTCTTATATATATAAAAAAAAACTACTTTATTAATATTATATATATTATATAATAATATATATATATAATAATATATATATATATATATATATATATATTTTATATATGTATATTACTATTATATATTCATATTATATATATATATATATATATATATATTATTATATATATATATATATAAAGTTATAATATAATATCTTTTCTCCTTTTATCTATTATATAAATAATATATATATCTATAAATGTACCTTACAATAGTTCACTACATCACTATATATATTTATAATGATATATATATATAGTACATATATATATATATATATATATATATATATATATATATATATATATATATATATATTATATATATATATTATATATATATATATATAATATATATATATATATATATATAATATATCTATAATATTATAATATATAATATATATACATACATATATTAACTCATGTCTACAGAAATACTAAAAACAAATTATTTTAAGTAATTTTGGAGATCATCCCAACCATTAATTAATATATAAGTTAGGAAATATAAATTATTTTAATTAATTAAATTTATTTCAAAAGTTTGAATCTAAATTTTCAAAATTATTTTGTTGTTTGTGACATTTAAAATTTGTAAGATTAAGGATATACTTTTCTTTTTTTTCTTTTTTTTTGTTTGTTTGTTTTTTTGTTGTTTTTTCTCCATTTTTCAAATAATGTGATTGGACATTAGATCACTTTTTTTTAAACAATAATTCGAACCCTAATCCCTTGCCTTACAACATCCATCGCTCTACAGATTGTCCCAAACGCTTGTAATAATTATATAGAAGGTATTAACACAAATTTTGGTTGTACTTATCTAGTTTATCGATTGTTAAACAATTTTAATATAAATTAATTAATAAATAATTAATAATAAATAAATAATAAATAGTTAATAAATTAATATAAAAAAAATTTCCTGCAATGAATAAATAAACTTTGAAAAGTTAAAAAAAACATGTTTTGAATTCTTAAATTTCTCTTTATTCCTTTTAAGAATTTAATCATTTGTAAAAAACAAACAACTATATATATATAATATCTATATATTATCTATTATTTCATGTATATCATTATCAGAATTTACAATTTACTATAAATAGAAATTATAAGACCGATATCTAATTATTAATAATATATAATCTATATCTATAATATATATATAATAATTATTATTATATAGTAATATAATATATTATTATTTTATTATCATATATTATTATATTTACTATATAAATTATTACTATTTTCATAGTAAGTATTTATTATTATTATCTTATTATTAACTATTAATACAACTATTATATATATACTATTAATATATAGTATAAATATATAGTATTATATATTTATATATATGTTTTTTCTTTGTAACAATGTACCTATATATTCTTTATATTATATTTATATATATTATATATATATATACTAATTTATTATATAATATATATACTTATTATATTATCATTCATATATATATATACTTATATTAATATCTATTATATTAACATTCTATTATTACTATCCTTCTATATTATGTTTATATATATATATATATATATATTTATTATATTAAATAAATCTATTATATATATATATATATACTATATATGTATATATATATATATATATATACTTTTTATATATATATACTAATTTATATAATATTTTTATAATATAGTACTTATACATAGTTAACTATATTAGTTATTAGTTACATATTCCTATATTGATATACTATATACTGGTATAGATTATTTCATTATACTATTTATAATATATATATATATTATATATATATATATAATATATATTATATATATATATAAATATATAATATATATAGTTTTAATATAGTAATATATTCATAATATATATATATATTATATATATATATATATGATATTTTATTAGCTTATTTGCTATATATGCTCTATATCCTATATATCCTACTATATACCTTCAAGTGTCTTATCTCAGTATATACATATTTATACTGTATTTATTATAATAATTTTCTTCATATATATATTCTACGTATACCCTATATATTATTATATATATATAATTATATATATATATTATATATATATATATACTGAATATTATATATATATATATATATATATATTATATAATATATATATATGTATATAATATATATATTATATTTCAAGGCGTGCTTTACGGGGGAGAAGCACAGGAGGCCTGGCCTCCTCTAAAAAAATAAAGCAATTAATTAAAAAATATTCAATTTACTATTTAATTTACATTAAAAATAATGTTTAAAATGTTGTTATGCAAGAACGCTAATTTTACATAATGATCATTTATTCTCTTGCGAAACATTATTTTTTTCCTAAGGAATCATTGACTGGAGGAATTTTGATATGTGCTCCAAGAAAGCATATTATAGAATGCCTTTTCAAAACACTGGTTTCATGGAACAGACGTAAAAGCAAACCTCTTATTCTTATTCCAGTCTATTTTTGACCATGCATTTTCCAACAAAACCTCGCTCCAATTTCTTCTTAAATCCGAATATTTTTTCTAAAAAACATAAATAAGAAACATGAAGTTCAGTCTTAATCATGATATATATACTCCCTATATATATATATATATATATTATATATATTATTATATATATTATATACTATATTATACACTTACTATACCTTTATAGCATAGATATGTATGGGATAGTAACTACATATTGAGAGAGAGAGAAGGAGAGGAGAGAAAACGAGAAGAGTGATGAGAAGACGAGCACGAGAGAGCACGAGCAGAGAGAGAGAGTTATATCTACATCAAGGGAGAAAATGAATTTATATATGTGTAAATTTTGGATCTTTTAATTAATAACCTGTTCTGTGTAAACTTAGCCCATTCTTCAACATGGAGAATGGAGGACAAAAATAACCTTTTAATTTTCGGGAATATATATTCCGTGTGTTGGAGGACAACACAGTATAGCCATTATTTACCCTCTATCTTAAGGTAGGTCATACATACTAAACAATTTAACTAGAAGTTCAGAGTTTAAATCTTAGAAAATTTTACATACTTTGTACGCAACTGGAGAGAGTCCATAAACACTTTCGCTACGATAAAATGCAGGAACACAGGGGCCATCATGGTAGGCAAAGTTTCCTTCTTTTAAAAGAGACTTCCATCGGAGTGCAAGGTGCTAATAATTCAGTATTATGAAACTGAGGCAGCGAAAAGAAAGAGAAAAGAGCAATTATAGTGTAAGTATTGGGATATGAATCTATATTATGTTCATCTTTATTATTTTTCTTTCTATGGGGTAATAAATATAAGATCTTTATTAAAATATTTGAGAAGTTATCCATGTCCCTGCGAGGCTCTTCTTTTAGCTATACCTATACTGTTTTTGGGTATCCTTAGTTTTCTCTTAAAAAAGCATCGGTTTTAGAATTCAGTCTGTAGGAACGGATCATGCTCATAAAAATCGACGGTGGTAAATGGTGATTTCTACTTAGATAAGGTTGTTGAGCTCTGATCCATTTCCTGACAACAATTGTCAGTAGTAATACACGGAAAACAGAGAGACTTTTGCGTTTTCACCCTTTTGTAAAAAAAATTAAATCAGAGACATGTAACTGTATACTCTGAAGGAGCTGTTATTATGACATTATTTATTTTCATAATTTCCTCAAGAATGGAAGCAGTTTCTATCAAGATTGTTATTACTCCTACTTCAGATGCATTCTTACTGCAAATTTTTTTTTACCGAAGAAGAAAAATTCATCGGGGTTATTCATGTAACAACTTAAATCGTTAATACACGAAATGTGTACACGTAAAAAAAAGTTCTAAACTTTTCAAA
>JABUQX010118112.1:0-15000 GCA_015478945.1 Trachelipus rathkii
CAATTGTACTTCACGTTCAGTCGATTTGGTGTTTAACCGTTTTCGCATTTATCGTGAAACGCCGCGTTTTTCGTGCGCCGCTTCTTAAGCATAATAGTCTCCATTGAATACCCCAATTCATGACAGAAAGAAGGATCAAGTCTTCATAGAGATGACGTCACTGTGATCGATCATCTTTCCACTCAATCTCGTCACGAATCATGACGCATTAAATACAGTTACGTCACGATTATATTCTAACTTTTAAAACTATTAATTTTTTTTTTTTCTTTCTTTGTTTTATATTGAAAATAAAATAATGATAATAATAATCAGAATAGTCAAGGAGTTTGTTGGTTAAAATTGTTGGTCAAAATAATCAACAAAATTGTTGGTCGATCCTTCTAAAGAAGAAGCCAACATTGCTGGTCAACCAACCAACAAACCGACCAACCAACAATAATTGTTGTAGATTTAATAGCCAACAATTATACAACACTTTTATGCAAAGAAATAAATGATGACTCCCAAAAATTGAACTCCAATAATTGTACCATCAGCATTCCTTTTGTTTTGCTCGATACTTACAAGCTTGCAAAAATTGAAAAGGCATTGAACTAAAAAAATTTTTTTAAATATTTAATATATATATATATATATATATATATATATATATATATATATATATATATATATATATATATACTTCTTCTTCTTCTTCTTCTTCTTCCCCTGTATATGTATATAATATATAATATATATATATATATATATATATATATATATATATATATATATATATATATATACCGGTATATATATATATATATACTATATTGATCTATCGATTGTATGTATATATATCTATATCTTCCTATATATACAGATTTCAAGAGATTAATTTTTTTTTAATTAAAATTATATATATATATATATATATATATATATATATATATATATATATATATATATATATATATATATATATATATATATATATATATATATATATATATATATATATATATATATATATATACCTATATATATATATATATAATATTGTTTCAGTAGTACGTGTGTTAGTAGTAGGGCGCGGAATTGTTGCAGAGGGACTACCTACTGAAGGAAGACGAACTCACTCCATAGTAGTATAGCTTTAAACCTTCACAAATAATAATGCTTACGACTAACACAAGACCTTCGTGAAAATTTAAAACTTTAGAAACAATCCTTCTTAAAAAACATTTACTCTAATCTTGTAAACTACTACTACTACTACTACTACTACTGCCCTACTGTTTAACTGATATTTTTCTTCTTTCATACCCTGTCCTTTCCATTTCAGTCATTCCTAAAGCTACCATAATTAAAGTACAGCATGCTAATGGTACTTATAAAGGGTCAACCCCTCAAACTGATCTTTCCACCACTCTTGACATTAACTCAGAGTGCAAGGAATTCTCTTACCTGCCAATTCTTGCTAATTTTAAGGGTCTTTTAGGGGTGGGAATGCTTAAGGGAAGGGTACAATAAGTAAATATCACGCCGCTAAGTAGTAGCGAGACGATACAAGGTGCCCGCCGTGCCCCGGCACCTAAAAATTCAAGTAAAAATGAACCCAACTGGAGCCTATATGTACCCTAGTGAAGTAACAGGTCCAGTTAGAGGTACTTACATGCCCAGTAGTATGGAGATGTCTACTGTCGGCCGAGCCCCTATCTCTAGCAACCCGGCACCGATGGTTTTCATGGGAGCCCATGCTTATACCCATGTTTCGGGGCCACAAGGGGCAATTTCAACAAGTTCTGTATATAATAGTAATGTACCCTATTATGCAGCCATGCCCCAACGCAGTCTAATGCAAGGCCCGAGTCCTCAAAGCTATGTAGAGATGCCTTGCATGCCTTCCCGACACTATACAAGCCTGTCTTATGACCCAGGTCCATATAGTAGTAGGGGAGGGGTACTGCCGTGTGATACATTTCAGAGTGACAATTCCCTAATCAAGGAAGGATCACCACCATACACTCATGAAGGTGTATACATAAGTAGTAAGGAAGCTCATGTCAGCCCTCGCCCTGTACAAGTTCCTTTTTCATACCCTTTGCTTTCAGGTACAAATAACACAGACACTAATGAGCTTACAAGTCAAGATTCACAGTATTCCCTTAGTAAATTTAATCATAGAATAGAACACATTCATTCTTTAATAGCAGATATACAAAGAATCATTAATCATAATAGTGTCACACTCTCACAAATTAAAAGTGCTGAATATTACCTATCAAGGGCTTCCAATATGTTAAATATTCCCTGCAGAGGGGGTGCTGATATGAATTCCATAGCTACTGGAGTACACATGTCTAAATGTCATAAGTGTGAAAGATATGGCCACGATGATAGAGAATGTATATTCAGAGAATACTGTAGTTCCTGTGGAGACTATCACGTGAGCGGGGATCAACCTGCCTGCCGTGGGACTACTTGGGATTATTCACACCCAATGGCTTTGAGGAGAATTAAATTTATTAAGGATAAGTCAATGAGAGAAGGCAAAGTACAGAGAGAGAAAATATTTGAGAAGTCAGAGACTACTCCCTCCGTTTCTCTTTCTGCTAATCCCTCTTCCTCAACTGTCTCGTCCTGTAAAAGTAATATAACTCCTCCTATTGGTGTCCATGTCCCTCATTCTTATAATTTGTCTCGTCAATTGTGTGTACCATGTCCTACTCTTAAATCTTTACATACTTCTGTACATGTAAATGTAATTCGTCCTCAGTGTAATAATAATTTTGATAATGTTTTGTCTACTGTAAATACACATTATAATATTACACCCACTAATAATAAGCGTGTAAGGATAAACCCTTCTTCTCAACGTCCTTTTTCAGCTCCAGTACATAGCTCCGGCCGCTACATGCATCAGCATGTAGGGACTATGGACGAAGCTGCTGCTTATCCTCTTTCTCAGGACCAACCTGTGTCCTCCTATGAGAATTACACTCCTTATACTAATGAACAAGCTCAAGCTTATTATCCACATCCTGAAAATAACATAGATCCAAATTTTCAGGAAGCGTTATGAATCTGACTTCAACTCATAACTGCCCCACCTCTCTCGGAGTCGATAGTATAAACGCTATAGATTCCTCTATGTCCTTTTTAATAGAAGACACTCCTTCTTCCTTACCATCTTCTTACATACTTACCACTTCTAATCATATGAAACCAGGAGTTTTATATGGACTTCCCTTCCAACTTACTTTTAATTTTACCAAAGTCATTAACACTGTAGCTTTGACCGACACAGGCGCTTCTAGATCAATTCTTAAAGAGAGCCTTTTCCGGCAACTATACAATAATGCGGGTAATAAAACACATCCGATTTTGCACAAATCGGATATTATATTAAAGTCCATATCAGGACAAGAGTTGAAAATATTAGGAAGAACAGAACTTCAGGTATTAATTTATGGTAAGTCGTTTACTTGTAATTTTTATGTGGTGCCAGATTCTACATCGTTTCCATTAGATGTCTTAATAGGGACGGATACATTGAAAATTTTGCCACTTACAATAAACATAAGGCGTGATTGTGCTCATTTTATGGATATAAATGGAGACATTAAGGAAATTAAGTTACAATTAATAAAGAAAGGAGGTAAGAGCAAGAATGCTCCTCTTTCTTTAAATAATTTCCAAAGTTATCCGTGCTACAATGACTCACAATTAATTACAGACAGGTCTTATAGTCAGGCTCTTAAGTCTACGCCTCTCCGAAAGGACATAGAAACTATGAATAAGGTAAGTTATAATAAGTGTATTAAATACAAGCACTAATGCTAAAAGAGATGGAAATACTACTGTTAGTACCGGTACGTATTCTCCTCAGAATCAATTTGGAACCTCTCCCTATACTGGGAGCAGCCACTCCTCTTATAGAACCTCCGTCCGTACCGGAAATCATTCTAATCCCATGTATCGCTCCTCCTCTGATGGAGGCTGCTTGAACAAACTGTATCGCTCCTCCCCCGGAGGCTGCTTGACTTCTCAAACCCCTTATAAGGGAGAATATATTCGCTCCTCTTATAGCAGAGGCTGCATGACCACTCCTGCTCCCTATAAGGGAGATTTTAGCCATTTCAGGCAGGCCACTGCCGTGCACCCCGGTGCCACCCCTTGCACCACCTTGCACCGCAGTGCCACACCTCGCACCACTGTGCACATTAGTGTTAAAGGTCAAAACTTGCTTTGCACCGCAGGCCACCCATTGGCACCACATGGCACCCCGGTGCATCCTGGTGTAAAAGCTCAAAATTTACATTTCCCTTCAGTACACCCCAGGGCACCCCTTGGCACCCTAGGGCACCCTAGTGTTAAGGCTCCAAAAACGCATTGTACATCACCACGTGCCAATTTAGGTCGGTGCACACCAATGCAACCTCCATATAATGCTAGTAAATCTCAAGTTAATGTACCAGAAAGTAAATTAACCATGAGCACCACAGTGCCATTACCTTACAATACTTGCATGCCTAATAGAACCACCCAGGTGTCACCTCATGCAGGAGCACCACTGCCTCATAATTTAATTGATCGTCCTGTCACAAGCTATCCTAATCCTAGGTCGGATTCTTCTCAGACATCAATGATTAGAAATAAAGAGCAGTATAACTCTCCAGGGAGTCGGTGTCGTTCTGTCGTTCCTACCTTAGAACATACTAATTATTATTCATCCCTTTCGGATGAAATGGATAATATAGATAATATGGAAAAAGGTTTAACTGCTGAAGAAGTAGTACAACATCAGAAGAAATTGTTTAGACAGTACAATAATAGTAAGCGAGTACACTTTCATCAAAATGAGGTAAGTAAAGCTCCAGTACACAATTATGGATACACTTTTAAAAACCTACTCCCTATTCTTCTAATTCTTTTAATACCCTTCCTAATTCTTTACAGGAGATTAATACAATTTCACATCCTTCCTTATCTACGTCGCACCCGACTAGTAACCCAATTGAATTTAATTCTCTTTCTTCCTCGGCACACCAGATGCAGATGCCTTACTCAGACACTATTACAGAAAGCTTAAATGTTGTCATAGACGATTCCCTTTCTTATAATGTATATACTTCATCGGACTTAGAGATATTACCTCACTCAAGGTATATTCTCCCTGTTAAGGTACAGTCCAATATTGGTGCTTCTCCCCCGGAGAATTTAGCACTCATTACTGAAAGTAAAAGTGATTATCTTTCTACTGGTACACTTTTCTTTGGAAACACTCTTTCTACTTGCCAAAATGGAAATATTTTGTTAGAATTAGTAAACATAGGCGCAGATACAGTTAATTTTGACAATCACTGCCTACTTACTACAGCTTCTCCGCTTCTTTACAAAACCACAGAACCATACGACATTAACATAGTCACTTCTAAAGGTCTTTCCGATGCACAAATCCGGGAAGTTTACAGAGAAATTTTACTCTCTGAATCCAGTAAGGATTCAAACAAATACGTTTTAAATAATCCTTCACAACTTGAAGACATGCTTTCTTTCTTAGTTAAAAATAGAAATACTATTGCTTTAGCAGATGATCCAGTAGGAGTCTGCCCTTTAACCAAATTTTCTATTAAACTCATGGAAGGCAGTCCGGATTATGTGTATACCCGTCCTTATAAATTACCCCATAAGTATATGGAAGCCATAGACCGAGATGGGTAGAGGACAGCTTGGAAAAGGGATACATAGAACCTAGTATTTCTCCTAATAATTCCCCTTTGCTTTTAATTCCTAAAAAGAGCGGTGGAAAAATGAGAGTAGTGGTAGATTACCGGAAGTTGAATTCATTCACAGTTCCGGACAGGTATCCGCTGCCTAATATCGCAGAATCCTTGTCCCTTATAGGGTCAGCACGCGTGTTCTCCACGATTGATTTGCTCTCGGGGTTTTCACACTTGGAATGCGAACCAACGTCTCGTCCCTACACTGCTTTCTCTACTATTTTTAGCCGTACAATGGAAATGGCACTCTCCGGCTTGTTAGGCGTAGTTTGTTTACTTTTTATTGACGATATTCTTATTTTCAGTAAAGACATTTCTACACATTATGCACATCTTACAAAGGTTTTTAATGCTTTAAATAATGCTCACCTCAAAATAAAGCTTGAAAAGTGTTCTTTCTTTAAAAGTAGTGTCACTTTCTTAGGTTTTAAAATCAGTGAAAAGGGGCTATCCCCTGATCCGGTTAAATTGGAAGCTATTAAAGGATTTAAAATTCCTCAGAATGTGTCTGATGTCCGTTCAACCCTTGGTTTTTTCAATTATTTTCGTCACATGATACCCCATTATTCTTCTCTTGTACAGCCTCTTACTTTGCTCCTAAAGAAGAATGTTCCATTTTCTTGGCAAATCGAACAACAGTCTGCTTATGACTCATTAAAGAAGTTTTTACTTTTAGATCCAGCACTTTCTTTCCCTGATTACTCTAAACCTGAGCACTGATGCTTCTGATTTCGGTATAGGCGCCGTATTAGCTCAGTTAGATGAGAATGGGAAAGAAAAACCCCTTGCTTTCACTTCCAAAATGCTAAGTAAAGCTGAAATCAATTATAGTACGACTGAGAAAGAAGCGTTGGCCATAGTACATGCTCTAACCAAATTTAGAACCATCATATTTGGTTATCCTCTTAAAATTTACACGGATCATTCCGCATTAGTACATCTTTTTAGACATAAACAATTAGCTGGTCGTCTAGAGAGGTGGAATCTCAAAATTCAGTCTTTCAACCCAGAGATAGTTCATATCGAGGGCAAACTGAATATTATTCCTGATTATCTCAGTCGTCACCCAGTTCCTGACACTGGACACCTTTCTTCCTCTAATGAAGACGCTCCTGATCACAAAACTTCTGCCATACGGTTTACAAAGTTTCAAAATCATCCAGAAGAACCTTCTATAGCTCTTGTTCATAATCCTGTTCCAATAACTTTTTCCGATACTAGAGTTTATACCTTTACTGATGATGTTATTTTCCGTGAACAGCGTAATTGTCCTAGATTATCGGAAATTATCAACAATATTGAAAATTCTCCCAACCCGGACAATTGTCTTCCTCATCTTATAGTCAAAGGTTTACTTTATTGGGTTTCTCCTAAAAACAAATATCTGCTTGAAGTTCCCGATTCTCTCATATATACTGTTATATTTTTGAATCATAACACACTTTCTGCAGGACATCCAGGTGCCGAACGCACTGAATACCGTATAAGAGAAAGATATACCTTTCCTCGACTATCTACTTTTATTTCTTTCTTCTGTAAACAATGTACTTCTTGTCTTGAAGTCAAAGGTTCCAAACCTCATCCAGTTGCTATCAACTCCTATCCTTTACCTTACTATCCTTTTTCTAGAGTACATTTAGATACCATAGGTCCACTTCCAAAATGTAAAATTACAGGTGCTAAATACATCCTAGTTTTCAAGGATGCGCTCACTAGATATTGTGAAATATGCCCTGTAGCTTCTAGAGATGGTAAAGTTGTTGCCGAAACTCTCTTAAATAGAGTCATCTTGCATCATTCCGTACCGGAAATCCTCATCACGGACCGGGCCGCCGAATTCACGTCAGAGTTTTTCAACGAAGTTTGCAAAACGTGGAATATTAAAAATCGCACAATCGCCGTCAGACATCCTCAGAGCAACAGTCTTGTGGAAAGAGAAAATAGACGCATTGAGGATTACTTGCGTCACTTTGTTTCCGCACAGCACGACGATTGGGGAAAATACATTGCCTTTGCACAAATTTCCCTAAATTCTACTTATAACTCTTCTATTGGAAATACTCCTCATTTTCTGGTCCATTTTTATGTTCGTAGGCTACCCTATGACCTCCCTGACTATGTTTCTCCTTTTGTTAACAAAACACAGCCTTTAAAGGATCATCTATATGACTTTAACGCGGAAATGGCCGAAAGAGCAGCCGCCATCCGCGAATTAGCTCGTCAGAAATTAGAAAAAGAAACATTAAGAATCGCCCAACAACAACACTCAAAGGCTCCTATACGTCCTATACGTGTTGGCGATTACGTCTATTTACTTGCTGTAAAACCTCCTCATTTATCTCCGAAATTATTCAAGAAATGGGTCGGTCCTTACTTAGTTATTAATGTTCTTAAATTTAACAAATATCTTCTCAGATGTCTTGTTACTAATAGAGAATTTGAGTCTCATGTTGATAATTTAAAAATTCTTCCAATGCCAATTGTCAAAACGGTGGACAATAATCTTTCGTCCAGTTGGCAATCCTATGATCCTATAAGGAATCCTCCATTGCCCCCGAAACCTGTCCAGCGTGGTTTTCGCCGGCCGCCTCCCCAACCTCCACCTGCTCGACGCCTTCGTCCTCGTGGAGGGGGCCCTTCTTCTGATACTCATTCAGACAACGATGATGATGACGAGTATGATCTGCAATACATATTGCCACCTCCTATACAAGCTGTACAACAACCGGTCCAGCCACAACATCAGGTGCAACAACAACGACTCCGAGTTCAGCAACACCAACCAATGCAACAACAACTCCGAGTTCAGCAACATCACCAGGTGTCACAACGGCTATCGCCAGTACAACAGCAACAATACCGAGGACAACAACATCAAAGAGATGTAACTCCTATCTCTCCTGAATCTTCGTTACCTCCTTCGGTACAGTCTTCCCCAAGACAAGTTCATCATACTCCCCATCAACAAACAACCCAAAGAGTTCCATCCGATTCATCTTTGGCACAAGATCCAAATGGAAGTTTTAATCCTTATTTAACACATTCCTTACGAAAGAATATTTCTTACAGCTCTCCACAGCTTTCTTCTCCCTTCTCTCAACCTAATTTGTCTGGTCAGAGTTCTATGCATAGTTCTCCTAGTAGTGGTCCTCCTTCTTCCCCAGACCAACAACAAGGTGTTAGAAGTCCTATTAGATATTATGATGAATATCCTAACATCCAATCTTCTCCTTCTTCTCCTGAAGAAACCTTTATTAAGGATGATAGACGAATAGATCCTTCCTACCGTCCTCATCCACAATTTAGAGGTCCTCGTGCCAATTCTCCAATGAGACTTCGCAGCCATGCGAGACGAGTGTCACCTCCTCCTCCAGTTAATCCTGAATCGCCTTCTTTCCATTCAGTGGATCCGCGTACTATTTCCTGGACTCCCAATCCTAATGTTCGTTCTAGATCTGTTTCAGACATATTTAGACAGTTTCCCTTAGACGTGTCCAGAGTAGCACCTCCTGAATTACCCCAGAAGTCGAGAACCATTCCTCCTGCCTTACCTCTTAAGTCCAGAGATATTCCTCCTTCATTACCTTTAAAGTCAAGAGATATTCCTCCTGAATTGACACCTAAGCTTCCACCTAAATTACCTCCGAAGCTTTCACCAAAATTCACGAGTACTCTTGATTATTCTACTCCTTCTTATTCACAAAGGATGTATCCTGTACGTAACATTTTACACCCTTTCCATTCTACTCCTATAACGGATGTACAAACTCCTTCTTCTAACATTTTACCTCAAACTTCTACTACCTCCTCTACTGTCAATCCTACACCCAGTGGTACGGATTTTTCCAGCACTGGAGCTATTCCTAAACCAAGAAATTTAAACAATATCAATCATATACAAAATCAACAATATAATTATTACCCAAAGAACACACATATATAACTCGTGTTCATCTCATATTTATTCAACGGTGATTCCTTGAAGTAAGTATGAAATTGTAAATTGTGTAAATAATTAGTATTAAGAAATCAATCTACATCGTGTGTTCTACGCGCGATTTGAATATAGTAAGTAAGTAAGTCGAACTTTCGTGTGTTTATGCGCGCGTAATTTCGATCCTTTAGTACATAAGTTACACCTAAGTACATATCTTTTAAGTGTTATATCCTATACTATTATATGTTATACATTATACTCCTATATGTTTTGTACAGTATCCTTTTATATGTTTATATTCTTATACTTTTATATGTTTAGGTCTATACCTAACTTTTTACAAAATAAAGAAAATAAAATAAAATTGAAAAAGAAAAGAAAATCGGAAAAATACGAAACTAAACTAAGTTTACATTTAAGGTTAATTGATGTTATACATATGCTTTTCGTGTTGATATATATTATAGTTATGAAATATTCATCTATCTTAATTGTTATGTTCTCCTTTTTCAGATGTTGACTTTATCTATCCTCCCGCAATCTCATTTAATCATGCTTCGCTTTTGCTTTGCTTTTTGTTTAAGTTTTCCTTACTCTAATGCTAAAACCGATAATGCTATAATGATTAACCCTGGTCTCATCATGGATTTTGACAGCAATGTCAAATTTATTTCTGGATACTTAGATCTACGAGTAGATTTAAGGAACTCTAGAGAAATTTATACACAACTGTTAAGTTCCAAAACTGATGTCACCAATTTATGTGAATCTTTCTTACCATTCTTTAGAAAGAAAATATATGCTTTTGAATCAACAATTCCTAATTCGAAAGAAGAACATACCTGGCGACCTTTGAATTCTATTGATCATTTTCCTCCTACTCCTATCCCTAAAAGAAGAACTTACACATTAAACCGCTTTAAACGACAATCTTATATCTCTGCCATATCTTACAATAGTTCTTTGTGGAATCAAAATAACCATATCTATGTATATCAAATGGATATTTTAGATCGGTATGCTTCTCATACCTTACAACAACTGAATTTTCTCTTGAATGATCCATGGATAAATTCTTATTCTCTTTCTTCCTCTTCTTCCAGGAAACGTCGTGGTTTACTTGACGTCGGTGGAAAATTCCTGCGTTCTTTATTTGGAACTGCTATGGACGATGATGTCCAATCATTGCAGAAGCAAATAGCAGTATTGTCTGAACAATCAGATAACGTAAATTCCCTATTTTTAAGGTTTAGAGACCAATTGAAATCTAATACAAATTCCCTCTCTACCTTGACCCAATCAATAGATGATTTGAAAAATCAAACCCAAAATCTCCAATTAGCTTTTTCCTTCTTTAATGCAATAAATTTGATAGATTCATATTTTTCTATTTTAAATACATATATGCAAAATTTGTTAGAACTTAGAAATAATATATTAGATGCTTATTTATTAGATTAGCAAACCAAAAGACTACTTCCTATACATTATATTCCTTCTTAAATTTAAAACCCTTCATTTTAGAAAGTCTACAGGGAACTCATTTGGATACTATTATCCCCTTCTCTCCAGAAAATTTCTATGAATTTCTTTCCTTCACATGGACTATTTTAGATACTGTTCCTTATAGTATCGTCACCTTAATTCCCTTTTCTGATCATGACGTATATAACGCTTATCGCATGATTCCTTTTCCTACTCCTACTAACTCTGGGCATTCTCGCATAGTGTTTAAACCATATAACATTTTCTTTGCAAATAAACAAATTATGAAATATAGTTATATGTCCAATGTGCAATTTTCTCACTGTTTGCATGTACTTAATAATTCCATATGTCCCATGTTTCAGTCCCTTAGTTCATTTACGTCACCATCATGTGAATTGTTTTTGTATACTAATAATACATTCATGGACTTAAAACATAACACTCCATTACATTGTAATCATGAATATCATTTGACTAAAGAACCATATTCAATTCAAGCCCATTCTAAAATAATCATTTCTTTTAATGACCCCGTAGACGCACAACTAAATTGTTTACATCCTCTAGTTAAAACAACACTTGCCGTATCTAACATATATATATTGAATCAAGGATGTACCTTAACCACAAATCAATACCATTTCATAAATCCTTCCCATGTATTGAAATCCCTAAAATTAATTAATTCTTCAATAATTGATGTTCCTGTCATTTTCTCCTTTTTAAATCATTCATTTACCCAAACTCCATATTTTGTCAAGTCACCTAAAATAGTTTGGGACAGTCAACTGGACTACATCAACTCATCATTGAATCGTCACGCATCCGTGTTTAACTATCTACCCACTGTCTCTTATGCTTCTAGTTCGTTTGTTACTGTATTTTTCATAATTGCATGTGTTTTATTCGTAATTATATTTAAACGGTTGAACCTTACCAGGGCTAGTAATTTAAGCACTAATGAATCATCGACTAACTTCACTTCCCTTACGTTACGACCTTCGTTAGACTTAAATCCTAGACACGAACCTTCCGTTATTCACTTACGACCTAGACGGTTACGTACTTTAGACTTTACGGACCAACATTCAGAGACTTATGATACTCCTCCTCATCCTATTCCCCTAACTCAAAGATCTTAATCTGGTGTGATTTCGTCTTCCGATGAATAGGATTTCCTGAAGCAATAAATTATAAAAAGTACGTGATTGGAATATAACAAAACTTTAAAGTGCTAGCAATAATATAATTTACCCTAGTAAGGGGGCTCTATAAACTATCATTTATATAACTAAGTCAGTGTGACGTCACTGATCAAAATAGCCAATAGAAAATACTGGCTTAAAAATTATATTGAAAGATCTTCGAGAAATGAAAACGAAATCAGAGCTTTGAACAATCCGAAGTGAATTGAAGTGCAAATTTCTTGTTGTTAATTTTAACCTTTTAAAATTTAATCTTTAATTTCATTTCAGTATTAAGTACCTGAGAATTGAAAAGACAATATCCATTTCAAACTTGTGCAATTTCTTAAATCCATTAACAATCATTTTCTTGTGAAAAACTATTTGTGGAATTTTAATAATTGTGTTGCCATGCAACTTTGTGCAATAGATTGTCATCTATTTTAAATAAATGGTAAGAATCAAACCATCTTATATATATATATATATATATATATATATATATATATATATATATATATATATATATATATATATATATATATATATATATATATATATATATATATATATATATAATATATATATATATATATATATATATATAAAAATATATATATATATATATATATATATATATATATATATATATATATATATATATATATATATATATATATATATATATATAATTATATTCTAAGCAACCGTTACATTGTTGCAATTAAAGCTCTTGTATTTTTGCAGCATGTGATTCCAAATTTCACGTACACCTTTTCGGTCTTAGTATTTTAGGATTAAATTTCATTTATTATTGTTCTCAATTTTGATTATTGTTCTTCTTATGTTACATATATTTTGATGCATACCATATTTAAGTTATAATATAAATATGTTAGAAAGTAAGAAAGTTTATCTTTAACAGAGTTTTATTCTACACATTTATATTACTAACGCATATAAAATTTCTAAATTGAAACTACCAGTACTACGCTATAACAAGGCTTCATATTAGTAAATACTGCAACAAGAAAGTTTCTTAAATATATATATATATATATATATATATATATATATATATATATATATATATATATATATATATATATATATATATATATATATATATATATATATAAATATATATATATATATATATATATATATATATATATATATATATATATATATATATATATATATATATATATATATATATATATATAATAATATATATATATAAAGACATTTATATTATATATAGATGTTATATATATATATATAGTTTAATGTAATTCTAATAATAAATAATAATAATAATAATAATATATATATATATAATATATATAATAATAATAATAATATATATATTCTTTATATAATAATAATAATATATATATATATATGTATATATATGTATAATATATATATATATATATATCTATAATAATAATAATATTAATATATATATATATATAAATATAATATATATATAATAATAATAAATAATAATAAATATATAATAATAATAATAATAATAATAATAATAATAATAATAATAATAATAATAATAATAATAATATATATAATATATATATATAATTTTATATATATATATAATAATAATATATAATATATGTATATATAATAATATATGTAACCTTAATAATAATAATAATAATAATAATATATAATAACACTATAATAATATAATATGAAATATATATGTATGTAATAATATGTATATATGTATATATGTAATATATGTGTATGTTAATATATAATAATAACTAATAACATAATAATAATATATATATAATAATAATAATATGTAATAATATATAATAATATATATAATAATATGTGTATATAATAATATGATTATAATAATAATAATAATAATATATATATATGTATGTATGTATAATAATAAAATAATATATGTAATAATATATATATGTAATATATATTATATATGATTAATATAATAATAATAATAATAATAATAATATATAATATGTAATAATATATATATATAATAATAATAACATAATAATAATAATAATAATAATATAATATATATGTAATAATATGAAATAATAATAGCATAATAATATGTAATAATAATATAATATAATAATAATAATATAATATGTATATAATAATAATAATAATAATAATATAATAATAATATAATTAATATATGATTATATATATATGTATAATATATATATATGTAATATGTAATAATAATAATAATAATATACTATATATAATATAATAATATAATATATATATATATAATAATAATATATATATATATATATATATATATATATATAATAATATGTATATATATATATAATATATCAATAACCCATATGTAATAATAATAATAATAATAATATATATAATATATATAATAACAATAATAATAATAATATATATGTATAATAATATATATATATATGTATATATATATATATATATATATGTATATATATATAATATAATATATATATGAAGCAGTTGGGCATTTGAAAGCTTGGGGAATCGACCTTTTTATTAAAATTTCAAAAAAATATCAATTTAATTTTTTTAAAATTACTGAAAATTTTGATAA
>JABUQX010118112.1:20000-35000 GCA_015478945.1 Trachelipus rathkii
GGACCGAGTTGCAACCTCCTCAGAAGCCTTTTTTCCCCTGCCTCCATCACTTCTTTTAAATGTTACTTATCTTTTAATGCTGTGTGAGGTGGTGTCGGTTCTTATTGGAACTTTCTTGACTTTAAATTCTCTAGTGAGTGCAAGAGTTTTTAGGCTGGGGTTTGGTTTTCTTTCTTTGTTTTAAGATTATATTAAATCTCTCTCTCTCTCTCTCTCTCTCTCTCTCTCTCTCTCTCTCTCTCTCTCTCTCTCTCTCTCTCTCTCTCTCTCTCTCTCTCTCTCTCTCTCTCTCTCTTTCTCCCCTCTCCTCCTCTATCTCTCTCTCCCTCTCTCTCTCTCTCTCTCTCTCTCTCTCTCTCTCTCTCTCTCTCTCTCTCTCTCTCTCTCTCTCTCTCTCTATCTATCTATCTATCTCTCTCTCTCTACCTCCCTCTCTCTCTCTTCTCTTTCAACCTCTCTCTCTCCTTATCTTTCTCTCTCGCTCTCTCTCTTTCTCCCTCTCTCTTTCTTTCTTTCTTTCTATCTCTCTCTCCTCAGCTTTCTCTCTCTCTCTCTCTCTCTCTCTCTCTCTCTCTCTCTCTCTCTCTCTCTCTCTCTCTCTATCTATCTATCTCTCTCTCTCTTTCTTTCTAATTCACTTTCCCTCACACCCATCCTTTTCCATATCATTCCCAATTGCCATCCCTGGCCTTCAACTGTGGAAAGAAATATCTCTTTTTGAAGAGTCTTTTCCCCTTCCAAGTTCATCTCGGCCTTGAGGAAGGAAAGTTCGACTCCGCAAACGCAAAAAGGCAAAAAGAAATTATCGTAAAAATAAAATTCACGTAAATTAATTTGAAAGTTTATTTCAAAACTGTTTATTCAAATTACCTATATATATATATATATATATATATAGATACATATCTGAATATATATATATATATATATATATATATATATATATATATATATATATATATATATATATATATATATATATATATATATATATATATATAATTAATAATGTTTATATATAATATAGCAATGTAATGCATAATTATAATAAATATATATATAATAATATGTATATGCTATTATGCTATACCAATGTAATATATATGTATATGATTATAATATATATGATTATATATATATATATAATAATAATATATAATATATAATAACAATATAAACAGTTATTAGTGTATTACATATTATAATAATAATATATAATATATAAAAATATATTATTATATAATATAATAATAATAATAATAATATGTAATAATAATAATATAATAATGTTAATAACATAATAATATAATAATATATATATATAATATATATATATAATATGGAATTATAATTATGATTGTAATAATAATAATATATAATAATAATAATAATAATAATAATATATATATATGTAATAATAACAATAATATATATATAGCAATATGTATGTATAATGTATATATGTATTTAGTAATAATAATATATGTAATAATAATATAATAATAATATATAATATAATATATTTATAATAATAATAATATAATAATAATAATATATATATATAATAATAATATATAATAATAATATAAATAATATAATATAATTATGTTATAATTATGTTATGATTATATATAATAATAATATAATAATAATAATAATAAATAATAATAATAATATATATAATAATATATATATAATAATAATAAATAATAATAATATGTAATAATATATATATAACAACTAATAATAACTATAATATATATATGTATATATATAAAAATATAATAATAATAATAATACGTATGTAACAGTATGCAAGAATGACCCCATAAATGTAGAGGACATATATATGTATATAATAAAATGTATGTAATATATGTATAATATATGTAATATAACAGCTCAACATGTAATAATATATGTATATAACAATAACCATGTATATATAATAATAACAATAATAATAATATAATAATAATAATATGTATATATTATAATATAAATATAATATGGAAATAACAACCAATAATAATAATAATGTATATATATATATGTAATAATAATAATAATAATAATATATATATATATATAAATAATATATAATAATAATAATATAATAATATATATATATATATATATATATTTATAATAATAATAATAATAATAATAAATATATCATATAATAATAATAATAATATATGTATGTATGTAATAATATATAATAATAATAATAATATGTAATAACCATATACATATAATAATAATAATAATATGTATAATACGTAATATAATAATAATAATAATAATAATAATAATAATAATATATATATATATATATATATATATATATATATATATATATATATAGAGAGAGAGAGAGAGAGAGAGAGAGAGAGAGAGAGAGAGAGAGAGATTAGCATTTGAGAAAACTTGGGGAAGCGACCTTTTTTATTGAGAATTTCAAAAAAATTTCAATATCAATTTTTTTTAAAAAATTGCTGAAAATTTTGAAAAAGACCTAAAAAAAGTTTTGGGAATTATTTTTTCGATTTGAATAGTTTTATCAAGCTTCGAAAAAATTGATTAATTCAAATGGTCTTTTTTATTTTTTTACTTATTTGAAATATTTAAATACTCCCTTTTTTCTTTTTGCTATTTTAATTTTTCCCGTTTTCCACAGAAAATATTTTTTTATTTTTTTATTATTTTTTATTTTTAAATTATTTAGTTATTTATTTTTTAAGCAAATTTAACAAAAAAAAATTTAATTATTTTTTTATATATATATATTCTGCATAATTCTATTTTCAAAGCAAATTTAACACTTTTTTTCTACATTTTTAAATCTAAATTTCGTTATTATTACTGTCCCTTTACGCACTCAAAGAAAGAAGGAACAGCTGTTTATTATCTTGTTTTCTTTCTTTTTTTATAATACGATCAATTTGAATACAATGAACGCTTCATCATCCTCACAGTTGTATTCATTTTTGTATTTATTTTCCGTGACGCGACTATGAATACAAATTGAGCAAGATGATAAAATCTTTTTAGTCCGACAACGAAATTGAATTCCCTTTATTGAATAGGTAGAAGGGGTTTTTCACCCAGTACCCCCGAACTGTGAGTGGTTGGGGGTCACTTTCCCAACCTCCATTTTCAAAATAAATGACAAAACATTTGTTTAGATGAACATTTTATTTCAGACTTTTGAAAACATTCATTTGTTCTTGAACATAATAAATTTTCACTTACATATTATATATATATATATATATATATATATATATATATAGTGAAAAAATATATATATATATATATATATATATATATATATATATATATATATATATATATATATATATATATATATATATATATATATATATATATATATATATATATATATATATATATATATATGTAAAGTTCGATTGTTAAAATAGGAGAAAAAACATAAAAATCTGACAGCGAATTAACCGATCTGTGATATAAGATTCAGTTTAAAATAATATTTGTAAGGATTGGTCAAGTTGGTTTATCGGTAAAGTGATTGCCAAGCATCCTGAAGGATTCTGGAATATTTTCTAGTTAGGAACATTTTGCCAATGTATGTACACAGCTTGCACGAGCGTATTATTTAAAGCTAAAACTAAAGTAAAGCAAATAAAAACAAAATGAAAATATTTAATGCCGAACTAGAATAAAAATAAATTAAAATATTTTTGATAACCCCCATTATGATAAAAATAAATAGATTTATATATATATATATATATATATATATATATATATATATATATATAAAATATATATATATATATATATATATATATATATATATATATATATATATATATATATATATATATATATATTTATATATATATATATAGGATAATGCAAATTTTCTACGAACAAAATTAATTGGCGAGGTATTTTTCAAAGAAAGAAAATTAAAAGGGAAAAATTTATGAAACAGAAAAAGACACAAACTTTCTTTGTAAATGGTGAATTTTCAAATATAATTTATTTAATATTAACAAAAAATAAAAAGAAATCGATATATATTTTTTTGGTTTCACACATAAGCTTTATAAAATGAGTAGCGGGCAATTCTTCAGTTTAAATTTGATGAATATACGTAAAGTTTCAGAATGAACGTAGAGACCATGACACTTTTTTAATTAATGAATACCGTAGGGTTGGATACACGATGCCGTGGATGCATTGCAGACCACACTCGGACTACCACGCGCTCCCGGCAACACTGGTGTCTAAAATTAATATTAATTCTTCTTTTTTCGTACAGCAATGAAATAATGCAACCTTGGCGTTGGTAAGCTTAAAATTTTCCCATTATATGTGATTTTTACCTCATCGTAGTAAAAATTCCCTCACCTTAAAACTGTGTTCGTAGAAAATTTGCATGACCCTTTATATATATATATATATATATATATATATATATATATATATATACATATATATAGTTATATATATATATTTATTTATTTGTTATTATATTTATATATATATATATATATATATATATATATATATATATATATATATATATATATATATAATATATATAAATATATATATATATATATATATATATATATATATATTATATATATATATATATATATATTATATATATATATATATATATATATATATATATATATATATATATATATATATATATATATTATTTTATTTATACAAAATACCATATCCCGCATAGCTGAAGGGTGGTGTTGGTGGTTTATAAGTTTTTAAACTTATCATCACCATTCACGAAAAGAAACAGATGATAGAAGGGGGTTTTCTTCCTAGACCAAAGGCTCTGTTCACCTTCCTAGAATTTAAAGTTTCAATTTTTTTTTCTTTTAATTTTGCATTTATTTAAATAATTAATTAAAAGAAATGATGTGGAAAAAATTTGTGCTCCTCCATCTTGGATTTTATAGGAAAATAATTTAAAAATAAATACTTAAAATTTTGAAATTCTGAATCCTTTTTTCCTTTACTAAAAATGAAACTTCAAACCCAAAAGTACTCTCTTAAAATACAATCCACAAAGTACTCATTTAGTAATTTCCTTCTCAGATTTATAATCTTCTCTCCAATATGTAATCCTTTCAGATTTTCAAAACACTTACGCAGTCTTCTCTTTCTTGCCTCCCTTCTGGTTTTCACCCGCGTACACACTCGAAAACAGTAGAAATGATATATATATATATATATATATATATATATATATATATATATATATATATATATATATATATATATATATATGTATATTATATATATATATATATATATATATATATATATATATATATATATATATGTGAAAGATATATATAGGTAGGGAGAGATGTATTTCTCTGGGGTGCTATATATATATATATATATATATATATATACATAGAGTATATGATACATATTATTATTATTATTATATATAACATATTATTATTAGATATATACATTATACATATTATTATATATATATATATATATATACATATATATATACATATACATATATATTATTATTTCCATATATACATAAACAGTTATTACATATATTATATATATTATTATTACATATATATATTATTATATTATTATATTATTATATTATTATATACATATATATGTATTTATATATATATTATTATTATACATATATATTATTATTATATTATTACATATATATATTATTGATATATATACATATATTATTATTATTATATTATTATTATTATGCTATTATTATTATATTATTATTATACATATATATATACATATATATATATATATATATATATTATATACATATATATATATATATACATATACATACATAAACGTGATACTCATATATATATATATATATATATATATATATATATATATATATATATATATATATATATATATATATATATATATATATATATATATATATATATATAGAGAGAGAGAGAGAGAGAGTATGTGTGTATAAAAACAACAAAAATAACCAAACTAAAATCTAAAAGAGGCGGGGCTTAATTACATCAGAGAAATACTGTTCTTTGACTGATGATCCTCGTTATTCTATTGCTTGTACTACATTATATATATATATATATATATATATATATATATATATATATATATATATATATATATATATATATATATATATATATATATATATATATGTTTTTATATCCTCTTCCATTAAACTAGTAAAAAAAATTAGAATCGGAATGGTTGGTAATGCTATCTGAGAAATATTTCATTTGAGGGATTTTTTACGAATTTTCTCAATTTTCCCATTGAATAAAAAAAGATGTGTAATAAACTTTAATTTATAGCATGGCAATGTCTATAGTTATATTTACATTACATACATATACAACTTACTCACGCTGAGAGCGAGTAAGTTGTTACCCGGCACTGCTCGCGCGCCGCGCGTATTTGGAGCGTGCGCTTCAGCGACCGGTCTGTCATGCATATACGCCAGCCTGCCGTGCATTTAGTCTATGGTATTGTGTTAGTTTTTATTTAACTCAATAAATATCTAATGAAAAATAATTTAAATACAAGATAAAATAATTTTAAAATGAAAAAATAATTTCATTTAAGATATAATAAAAAGTACACAAAATCGACTTTATGAAATCACAAATTTAATTGAAAATAAATAGAATCTCTTATTTCTGATTTTTCCCTTGCATCATAAAATGTATTTCTTAGTTTTACCAACTTTAGAAAGATTAAAAAGATTATGGTTACCTGGTTTAATATAGTTCATATATATATATATATAGTATATATACATCTATCTATACATATTACATATTATTAAAAAAATATATATTTATATTTTTATATATAATATATATATATATATATATATATATATATATATATATATATATATATATATATATATATATATATATATATATATATATATATATATATATATATATATATATATATATATATATATATATATATATATATATATATATATATATATATATATATATATATATATATATATATATATATATATATATATATATGTATATATATATATATATATATATATATATATATATATATATATATATATATTATTATATTATATATGTTATATATATATATATATATATATCTAATATATTATATATATTTAAATATATACAAATATTTATATATATATATATATATATATATATATATATATATATATATATATATATATATATATATATATATATATAGATATTATTATATAAATATATATATATTTATTTATATATATATATATATATATATATATATATATATATATATATATATATATATATATATATATATATATATATATATATATATATATATATATTCAGATAGATAGACAGATAAACAAGCTCTAAATTAGCAATTGAGAGTACTTATAAAACGACTTTTTTTATTTTTTTTTGCAGTGTTCCAAAATATTTAACTCAAAAATTCTAATTAAAAATATTTAAAAGAAATAAAAACATTAAAAAAGTTTTTTTTCCCCGTTTGATTAGTTACATCAAACTACGAAAAAATGAATAAATCCCAATGGTGTTTTTATCATTTTTAATTCCGTTTTTGTAATTAAAAACCCTTTAGCTTAAATTTTATTTTAATTTTTTTGCAATTTTTTTTTTTTTTGCAATTTCATTATTTTTCTGTTTTCTAAAATAATTTGAACTTATTTTTTTGTTTATTTTCCGTTTCTAAATTCTCTAATTTTTCATTTTCGAAGGAAAATTTATTTAAAAATATTTTCAACCAATTATACTTAAATTGTTATTATAAAATTTTATCTTTTTTCAAAAAGCAAAATTTTACTACTTTTTTTTTTTTTTTTTTTTTTTTAAAATTCAAATTTCAAATCTGTTTTCATTCCTTTACATTTTTGCACTCAAAGAAAGAATGAAAAATAGTTTATATATATTTTTATAATTACATATCTTTTAATATGTCACTGAATGTCATTCATCATCCTCTTCAGTTGTATTTCTATTTTTGTTAATTTCTTTTTATGCCTGACGCTGAATGATGTTATTACAAATTATATCAAAATGAATCATATATCTTTTTAGTCGTACATACGATAATTGAATTCCCTTTATTGAGTAAGATTGTAAAGTGGCTCTTTATACCTCTCTCTCTTCCTCTCTCATTAAACCCAAACCGATGTGATGTTTGGAGGCGCACTTCCATCTCAATACATATCCTTTTCATAGTGTTTAAAAAATTTATTTTTTGAGATGAACATTTATTTATGTTACTTTTGAAATCATGTCATTTTCTTTGTATATATCTTAAATTTAGCTTGCTATCGTAATTATATATATATATCTGAATTATATATACATATATTAATATATATATAATAGTATATAATTACCTATATATATATATATATATATATGTTATATTATATAATATATTATATATAATTTTATTATAATTATAATATATTTTCTTATCAATCTTTTTTCTATTTCCTGGTAGTGTTCTACCCACGACGACGACATTTTGTTTCTACTTTTTTCGGATAATTTATACAAAAATTTATATAAATTTTATATAATAATATATATATATATATAATATATATATATATATATATATATATATATATATATATATATATATATATAGTATATATAGTATAATATATATATATATATATATATATATTGAGAGAGAGAGAGAGAGGGAATTGGAGTTATATAGATAAAATTCTAAATTCTAAATTCGTGTTGGATTTTAAAAGCTTTAAGTTTAAAAATAAAATTAATATTTTTTGAAAATTTTGAAAAAGATTCAGAAAAGTTTTTGGAATTATTTTTTCGATTTGATTAGTTACATCAAATTTCGGGAAAAGGAAATGAATTAACTCCAATGGTGTTTTTTTTCAGTTTTAATTTCTTTTTTAATATATAATTAAATATCCATTTACTTTTATTTTTCTTCTTTTATTTCATTTTTTTTTCTCTTTTCTAAAACAAATTTAATTTATTTTTTATTATTATTTTTATAAAAAAAATTTTTTAGTTACTCATTTTAGAAACAAAATTTTTTTGCTAAAATTTTTTCCCTTTTCACAAGCAAATTTTACACCATTTTGTTTCTCCTTCCACATTTTTAAATTCTCCATTTTCTTTTATTACTCTCCTTTTTTGCACTCAAAGAAGGAAAAAAAAAGATTTTTTTTTTTTCCCCCAATTTTTTTTTATAATACGATCACTTTGAATGCACTGAATGATTCATCATCCTCTCAGTTGTATCATTTTTGTATTCATTTTTTAGTCAACGTAAAGAGAATACAAATAGAGCTAGATCATTAAATCTTTTTAGTCGGACAACGAAATTGAATTCCTCCATTGAATAGATGTTTGGACCCAGAACAGTGAGTGGGTTTTGTTCACACTCACAAACAATCTTTTTTAAAAATAAAAAGGAAAAAATTATTTAGATGATTTATTTGAATTTATTGATTTTTGTATACAACTATATAATATAATATATATATATCTATATTAATATATATATATATATACCTATTATATATATATAATATATATATATATATATTAACCATTTATAAATATATAATAATATAGTATATTATATATTATATATATATATATAATAATATATAATATATTATATATATATTATAATATATTATTATGATATATAATATATATAATATACCAATTATTATATATATATATCCATTTTATATATATATATTATTAGTAATAGATATATATATATAATAAAAATATATAATAATATATATATAATTATAATATTATTTATAAGTATGATATATTTAATATATTACTTAACATATCCATATATATTATATAAATATATATATAAAATATACTATTATATATATATATATATTAAGTATATTATATATATATATATATATTATATATTATATAAATATAATAAATAACTATATTATATATATATTAATATGATAGAGATAGTATAAGATATATTAATATTATATATATATATATATATATCATAAGTAACCATATATATATTTATAATATATTATTAGTATATAAATATATAATATATTAAATATATATTATATATATAAGATTAAATATTATATATATATATAGTGTGTATATTAATAATTATTTATTATATAATATATATATATTATATATACAATTATATAATATATATATTTAATATTAGATATATATGAAAATATAAATGGGGTGCCTCTTTCCAGCCACCCGTATTCTCTGTAGAACACTGGGATACAATCATGAGTTTTCAGCTGTATTTATAAATCTTTCCTATCTTAATGGCCTCCTCTACGGGACCTCAGAGATTTGCGTTTAAGCCTGGGATGGGAAGGGGGGTTTCCCACTTATTTTTTTTATTTTCATTGATTCTGCCCCCCCTGAAAAGGGCAACTGCCAACGTTCAGTGATAGGTTACCTGTAAATATATATGTATATATAATATATATATATATATATATATATATACTAAGATTAATATATATAATAAAGTATAGTATTATATATATATAATATATAATATATATAATTATTATATATATTTATAATATATATATATATAGTATTAATTATTATATAAATAGTATTATAATATAATATTAGTTTATAATATATATATATTATATATTATTTATATATATATTATATATTATATATATATATAAATAATATTATTTTAAGTATATATAGTAGTTATACTATAATTATATTTATATAATAATAATATATAATATATATATTATATATATTATGAATATATTAATGAGTTATACTTATGTTATTATATAAATATATATATCAAATGTTGATATATATATATATATATTATAATATATTGATATAATATATATATAATCTTCAATATATATAATAAATATATTATATTATATATATATTAGTACTATAATAATAATATAGATATATATATATAGAGAGAGAGTATTAATATATATATTAATATTATTAAACATATATTATATATATATATGAGTTAATATAATATATATATAATAAAATATATAATATATATATTATATATATATATAATATATCCAAATTTAGAGGATTGACGTTTGCTGACAGGAAAAAAGTGATTCATATTTGTGAGTTGAATCAAATAAAGGATTAGATACATTGTAGGAAAGGATACATCATTATTTCATTGACAATAGAATAAGATGCACCACATGATTACATACAACATTAATGTACAACATAGGATTAGATACAATATTATGGTATTGAAAATAGGATTAGATGCAACATAAAATTAGAAACAGTCTTATCATATGGAAAATAAAATTAATCTATCATGTGATTAGATATAACATTATTGTACTAAAAATAAGATTAAATCTAACATAGGATTAGATGCAACATGATTGTTTTGAAAATATTAGATACAACATGAGATCAGATGCGACATTTTTTTATTGAAAATAAATTTAAATACAACATAGAATTGGATGCAACATTATCGAGTTGAAAATATATAGGATTTGATACAACATTATCGTATTGAAAATAGGAATAGACACAGTCTAATTTATAACCTATATTATATATAATATATACTATAATATAGTTAGTATATATATATAGTAGATATATATATTATAGTATATATATACTATATATATTATATTATATATATTATTATTATATATATTATATGTATATATATATATATAGTATAGATATATATATATATATTAGTTACCTTATAAATTATATAAATATATATACTATATTATTATCATATATAATACCTAATTAAACCTATATAATAACCTATTATTATATTATATATATTAATAATAATCATGAAACTATATACTATTATATAATATATACAGTATATAATATAAATTGTATATAGATAGAGTATATATATTATAATATATAATATAAATATGATATAATATAATATATAAATGATATATATATAAAGTATATATATATATATATAGTATATAAATTATATATAAATTATATTTATATATTATATATATAATATATATTATTATATATTTATACCTATATCCACCTATATATATAATATTATTATATATATCCAATAATATATCTATATTATATATAAATATTTGTATGTATATATATATTAGATTTACATATATAATTTATATATGTATATATATTAATAATATATAATAATATATATATATATATATATATATAATATATAGTATAATATAGTATATATATATATATAATATTTATATATATATATTATATATATATATTACAGTATATATATATATATATATATATATATCACATATTTATAATAGTATAAATAATTAAAACTAATATATATATAATGAGTATATATATTATATATATTATATTATATATATATTATATATTATATTATTATACTTATAATATATAATATATATATACTATAAAATATATATAATAATTGTAGGTATATATCATTATATATTTATATAATATAATTTTATATATTATATATATTATTTAGTATATATTAATTAATATATATAATATATAATAATATAATTATGAGTATATATACCAATATATATTATATTATATATTATATATTTAGTAATATATATAATATATATAATTACAATTATATGAGATCCAAAAAATATAAGGTTTAAATATCACTATTATTATTATAATATTTATTTATATTTAATTATAATTTCATAAATAAAACAATAATAAATTGCCAACTTAAGTAAGATTATTAAATTTAGATGTTTACTAGTTCGTTAAACCAAAAAAAATATAATAAATTATAAAAAAAAATCTTGTATTAATAAAAAAGACCTCGATGTTGGGGGGGGGTGGGGTTGGTATGGGGTTTTTTTTTTTCCCCCCCCCACCCCCCCCCCCCACCCCCACCCCGCCCACCCTCGCCCCACAAGACGAACTCTACACAACCAAAACTAAATCAAAAAAAGGGGGAGAGGCTTAAATTACATTTAGAAATAACTTTCTTTTATTTGTGGATAAGCCCTTGTTATTCATTGTTAGTACACAGTATGAATATATAAATATATAATTATATACTATATAATTATTTAATATATATTATATATATATATATATTATTATATATATATATAATATAATCACTACATATATTATATATAATATCATAATATATATTATATATACTATTATATATATTATATATTAGATATAGCGATAGTTTTTTTCTTTCTTTGACATTCATCCCATCGTGCCATCCCTGTTTTTTATAGATTATTTTATTATATTATATATAATATATATTTATATTTATATATATAGTATATATTAAATTATATAATACAATATATATATATTATATAGTAGAACAATATATCAGTTATATAATATATATATATTAATTAAATTATATATATATTAAATAGTAATATTATAATATTATTAAATATATATATATAACATATACTATATTATATATGATATATATAGCTATATATATGTATATATATATATATATAATATATATTGGGTTATTATATTATATATTATAATATATTATATAATATTATTATAATATTATTATATAATATTAATATGTATATATATAATATATATTATATTTTATATATATATATATTATATATATATATATATAATATATATATATATATAATATATATATATATATATATATATATAACTAATATATAATATAATATACTATAGATAGATATAATATATATATAATATATAATATATATAATATAAATAAATATAATATAAATATAATTAATATATATAATATATATAATAAATAATATAATATAAATTAAATATATATAATATAAAATTAATTATATATATATAGTATATATATATATAATATATATAAAATATATTAATAAAATATACTAAATAATATATATATAATATATTATATATATATATATTTATATATAATATATTAATATATATATATATAATATATATATATTATATATATATATATTAATATAATATATATATTATAGTATATATATAATATTAGAGATAAAAGATTACGAATTGTATTGTTTGAATATTATTTATATAATATAATACATATGAATTAATATAATATATATAATTAATATATAAATACTACCATAATACCATAATAAATAGTATATAATAATATATATATTATATATTAATAATATAATAATATATTTTATATATATATATATATATTTTATATATAAATATATATATATATAATAATATATATAGTAGAATATACTATATATAATAATAATATATATAAATATAATATATATATGTATATATATATATATATATAATAATATAATAATAATATATATATAATATATAATTATAAATATATATATATAATAATATATATATATATATATATATAATATATAATATCTATAATAATATATAAAATATAGGCTATATACGGTGATGAGCATAATAATATATATATATATATATATTCAGATCGATAGACAGATAAACAAGCTTTAAATTAGCATTTGAAAGTACAGGAAAAACGACTTTTTTTTTTTTTTTTTTGGCAGTGTTTCAAAATTTTTAACTCAAAAATTTTAAATAAAAATATTTTTAAAAGAAATAAAAACATTGAAAAATAGTTTTCATAAACTAAACTATCTTGAAAACTAACGAAATAAATAATAAATTAATTCCAATCTGTTTTATCATTTATTAATCTAATTATTGTTGTAACTTACAAAACCCTTTAGCTTAAATTTTATTTTAATTTTTTTGCAAATTTCATTATTTTTCTGTTTTCTAAAATAATTTTTAAATTTAACTTTATTTGTTTATTTTTTGCTAATAAATTCTCTAGTTTTTCATTTTCGAAGCA
>JABUQX010118112.1:37500-40000 GCA_015478945.1 Trachelipus rathkii
TATATAATATATATATATGTATATTACTATATATATATATATATATATATATTATATAATCAAAAAAAAATAATACATAATAACCTATTATAATATAATATATATAAATATATATATATATATATATACTAACTAAATATAGATATATATATAATAATATATATATTATATTATACTATTTAATATATAATATATAATAATAATTATATATAATATATATATATATATATATGTATACGGTATATATAGTATATAATATATATATTATAGTATATATATATATATATATAATATAATATAGTATATATATAATATACTATATATGTAATATATATATATATACATATATAGTTATAATAATGCATATATAGTAATATATAGAATATATATATATATTATATATTTATATAATATATGCTATATATATTATAATATATATCATAACTATAATTTGCATGTAATATATATACATAAAAAAATATATGAAAGCTAAATATTTGTAGTTTATATAAATTTCATATATATGTATTATATATAATATTATATATATATTATATATATTATTAATAATATATATATAATATTACTTAGTATATATATAATATATATAATATATTAATATATATATATATATATAATATATATATATTTTTCGTATATATATTATATATATATGATATATATTGAAGAGAGAGAGAGAGAGAATTGGAGTTATATAAGATAAAATTCTAAATTAATATTTGATAGAACATGGGGAAACGCCCCCTAAAATTCGTGTAGGATTTCAAAAGTTTTAAGTTTAAAAATAAAATTAAAAATATCTAAAAATTTTGAAAAAGATTCAGAAAAGTTTTTGGAATTGTTTTTTCGATTTGATTAGTTACATCAAATTTCGGGAAAAGGAATGAATTAACTCCAATGGTGTTTTTTTTTCATTTTTAATTTCTTTTTTTATATATAATTAAATATCCCTTTACTTTTATTTCATTTTTTTTTCTTTTCTAAAACAAATTTAATTTATTTTTTATTATTATTTTTATAAAAAAGTTTTTTTAGCTATTCATTTTCGAAACAAAATTTATTTCAAAAATTTTCAACTATTTTTTTGCTAAATTTTTTTCCTTTTTCACAAGCAAATTTTACACCATTTTTTTTTTCCTTTCACATTTTTAAATCCAAATTTCGCATCTGCTTTTATTACTCTCCCTTTTCGCCCTCAAAGAAGGACGTAAAAAAATTGTTTTTTTGTTTTGTTTTTTTTCAATAGTTCTTTTTTTTATATATAATACGATCACTTTGAATGCACTGAATGCTTCATCATCCTCTCAGTTGTATTCATTTTTGTATTCATTTTTTAGCAACGTGAGATCGAATAACACAATAAGAGCAGAGATGATTAAATGTTTTTAGTCGGACAACGAAATTAAATTCCTCCATTGAATAAGTGATTGGGGCTCTGTCCCCCCCTGTACCCCAGAACCGTGAGTGTGTGTTGTTCACACTTTCAAACAATCTTTTTTAAAATAAAAAGGTAAAAAATTGTTTAGATTATTTTACTGATCTTGTATTCACTAAACTTTTACTTGTCTTTCGATATATATAATATATATATATATATATATATATAATATATAAAAAAATATAATATATAATATATATATATATATATAATATATAATAATATAATATATAATATATATATATAATATATACTATAAATAATTAATATATATATAAGTATATATATTATATATATATATATATTATATGATATATATATTATATATACTATATATATATAAATATATAGTTAGTTGGTTCATATAGTATTATATATATAATAATATAATATATAATATAATATATATATACTATATATATATATATATATATATATACTATATATATATATATATACTATATATATATATAGATGCTTAAACAAAGAACATTAAAGTGGGAAGGGTAAAGAATTACTTGCCTTCTCCGGGATTCAATCACCGTGTGCTGCGAAATGAGATTATAGTGCTGATGTTTTACGACTGAGCGATCCTCGCCACCACAAAACAGTCTTGAGATTCAAAAAACAGTTTTAAAGGCACACATCGAGTTTCCCTGTCAAGTGCGACATCAAGCACAGTTGTCCGAGCTTGTCCTATCTGTCGTTCTTAATAATTATGTCAGTTGTAAATATTGCCCATAATCGCAATTTATTATTTAGATCTTTAAAACAAAGGAACATAAAGTTGGAATAGTAGAATTACTGGCCTTCTCACCGGGATTGAAGCATCCGCGTAGTTGCGAAATGAGGACAGATTCGCTCCGACATGCTTTACGACTGAAGCTATCCCCACAAAACCCAAAAAAGTTGAGTTCAAGAACAGTTTTAAAGCAATCGAGTTCCCTTCAACAAGTTCCTTTAGACACTACTCCTTTAAAAGGAAATTACATGAAAAGACATGATATCGAAAATCGCCGCAACGCTACGCATGAAACTCCT
>JABUQX010118112.1:47500-49503 GCA_015478945.1 Trachelipus rathkii
TATATATATATATATATTATATATATATATATATATTATATTATATATAATATAATATATATATAATTATATATATATATATATATATAGGTAAATTGTAGAAACTGTCACTGTGAACTACCGAGATATTCTAACATTACTACCTACCTTAACACCTAACCTAACCTAACCTAACCTAACACAACACCTAGACCTAACCTAACCTAACCTAACATATCTATTTGGGAATAAATACTACCCAACAGATTTAAATTTACTTTATTATACCAGTTTTTGATCAGGAAACTTAGGAGGTTAATGGTTATTTTCGCTAGCCTTGTGAGGTGGTTAACTATATCCTCACTAGTCACCAGTAAACAGTTTCTACAATTTGCCCTATATATATATATAAAATGTACAGTATAGGTATCTGTGTATCAATGAATATTGCATTTACATTTTTTAATCAAAATATATAATATATACAATAACTTATATATCTTGTATCCATAATATATATATATATATATATATATATATATATATATATATTAATATATATATATAATTATATATATATAATATAATATATATATAATAATTATATATAATAATATATATTATATATTTATATAATATTATATATATATATTATATATATATATATATATATATATATAAAGTAATATATATATATATATATATATATAGTATATACATATTTTTAATAAAATAATTTAAGTTGCATTTGCATTTGGGGAAGACATCTGGCTAAATATATATTTACAGGAATTTTATATATAATATATATATATATATAATATAATAATATATAGTATATATTATATATATATATATATATATAATATTATATATATATATAATCTATATGTATACTTTATATATATATATATATATATATAATATATATTATATATATATATATATATATATATATATATATATATATATATTATATATAATATAATATATATATATATATATAATTATTATATATATAATATATATATAATATTTATTACATATATATATATTATAGCTAGTATTATATAGCTAATGATATATATATAATAGTATAGCACGTAATTAGTATTATCATATATATATAATAATATATTAATATATATATATATATATATATTATAGTTTGAGTATTTTCTGCTCCTAGGGAACCGTAATTTTATTATAAAAAGGATGACCAAAGCCGGATGAAGGTCATAGAACTTTATTAATTCAATATTTAATATTCAAATCATCGACGTTTCGAGCCAAGTCTTGGCCCATCATCAGGATACTGAACATATGTATTCAAGTACCAAGTACAAATAGATAACAGTCATATATAAATAAATATAGAATGGAATGTTCCGCTGATGAAAAATAAGAAAAATTTAAAATGGTTGAATTGGAAGTCCTATTGGAGTCTCCTCATGATGAGCCGAAATTGGGTTAGAAAGTCGAATGATTTTAAACAGTGGAATTGATAACCACTATGACCTCATATCCGGGCTTTTGGTCTATCCTTTTATAATATATAATAATATAAATATATATATATATATATATATATGTATATAATATATGAAGTATTCTGATATAATATATATATATATATATTATATATATAATATATATATATATATAATATATATATTTTATATATATAATAATATATTATATAATAATATATAATATATATATATAATATATAATATACGCGCTATATATATATTAATTTATATATTATTAATATATATATATATATATACAATATATATATAGTTGTTACTTTCCGTTAAAGCCACCACATCGATATATCGATTATATTTTATTAAACATCGATCCCTATTATAATATATATATATATAATATATAATATATATATATAATAATATAATATATAATATAATATATATTATATATAATATATATATATTCTAGATAATAATACTATATATATATATATATATATATATATATTACCAATATTTTTAGTTTTTTTA
>JABUQX010118113.1:2500-5000 GCA_015478945.1 Trachelipus rathkii
TACAAAAAACTATCTTATTATTTGCTATAACAAGGTGAATCTCTTAAACAGTGCCAGTTAACATTATAGAGACCAGTCTTTGTATATATATATATATATATATTATATATATATATATAATATATTATATATATATATATATTATATATATATATATATATATATATATCATATATATATTATATATATATATATATATAAATATATAATTATATATATACCATATATATTTTAATTATATATATATATATATATATATATATATATATATTCAAGTATATATATATATATAATATATATATATATTATATAATATATATATATATATATATATATATATATGGGGCACATATATGTGACAATTAAATAAATGAAGTAAAATTACGAGGAATTAATGTAATTTACACTTGAAGAAAAATATATAAAGTTTAAACCCATTAACAGCATAACAATGGTATATAAAGAACTAACGTTTAAGTTCTTTTGTATTCAAACCACGTATAGACTTCACTACAAGATAATATATCACATTGTTCCAACGTATAAATGGTGAGGCATTGTTCACCTAAAGGAGTTTATCAATTGTGTTCGTTCAATTTGTCGTACGATGTATTTTGAAAAACTGTTCACTTTTTTTGGGTGGGTTCCAAGAAAATCAGAATTTTTATATGAATACGGCGAGACTTCCAGAAAAACATGTAATTGCAGTAGTAGTAGTAGTAGTAGTAGTAGTAGTAGTAGTAGTAGTAGTAGTAGTAGTAGTAGTAGTAGTAGTAGTAATAATAATAGTAGTAGTGTAGTAGCGTTATTATTATTATTATTATTATTATTATTATTATTATTATTATTATTATTATTATTATTATTATTATTATTATTATTATTATTATTATTATTATTATTATTATTATTATTATTATTATTAATTATTATTATTATTATTATTATTATTATGATTATTATTATTATTATTATTATTATTATTATCATATTATATTATTATTTATTATTATTATTTTTTTATTTTTATTATTATTATTATTATTATTATTTTTATTATTATTATTATTATTATTATTATTATTATTATTATTATTATTATTATTATTACGCGAGCCCCTCTCAAAAAGACTACGATATATCTTCAACATTATTATTATTATTATTATTATTATTATTATTATTATTATTAATTATTATTATTATTATTATTATTATTATTATTATTATTATATTATTATTATTATTATTATTATTATTATTAGTAGTAGTAGTAGTAGTAGTAGTAGTAGTAGTAGTAGCAGTAGTAGTAGTAGTAGTAGTAGTAGTAGTAGTAGTAGTATAGTAGTAATAGTAGTAGTAGTAGTAGTAGTAGTATCACATTTACAACTTGAGCTTACGTTTTGTTTAATTCTTATGCGAATGAAATAAGTAATTATTTTTATTAAATTTTTCCAATAAATTAATAAATGAAAAAAATATATTTTGATTATTTTAATTAATATTAATGCAATTAATCTCTTGGAAGTCCCATTTAAAAGAAAGTCTCATTATTATTATTGTTATTATTATTATTATTATTATTATTATTATTATTATTATTATTATTATTATTATTATTATTATTATTATTATTATTATTATTATTATTATTATTATTATTATTATTATTATTATTATTATTATTATTATTATTATTATTATTATTATTATTATTATTATTATTATTATTGTGAGCTTTGCACGCCTTTTCCAATTTCCTAAAAATATCAACCGTTTCATGATTGATTTTTTTAAGGAATATTCTAGAATAAAATAGAACAGCTTTCTGAACTTTTAATCTTATATTTCGCCTGGCAACTTCAGGCATCATCAGAGACGAGTTCTAGACTAATTTAGCAATTGATAAAACAAAATAAATGTTATTGACATGTAAATGTGAAGTAACAAATTAAAATATTATAACTAACGTTAAATCTAAAATCCTAAAATAATAATTATATCAATAGAGAGAGATTCTATCTAGTCAAACCTAAAAAATGTTCAAAATTGTTTCAATTTCATTTTAGTTGATGTTGACAACTGGTTGGTACTTTTTTTTATTAAAAGCGACTCAGCCAGCCTCAATTCAAAAAAAATTTCCTGCTCGGTGTAATGTTGAAATGGAAATGTCGAGATTGGGTCTGGGAGTTCCGTGTTCGTTTTTCAAATGTTCAAAGATCTTACTTGGCTTGTATTTATGTTGTGAGAATTAGTAGTATACCCGATGTCAGAGGCATTACAGCCATCTTTATTACAGTAAAATTGGTATACAAGATAACACATTAAATTAGAAGCTGATATAAAATTTCTAAAATATTATTATTATTATTATTGTTATTATTATTATTATTATTATTATTATTATTATTATTATTATTATTATTATTATTATTATTATTTACTTATTATTATTATTTTATTATTACATTATTTTATTATTATTTATTATTAATTATTA
>JABUQX010118113.1:27500-32500 GCA_015478945.1 Trachelipus rathkii
ATATATATATATATATATATATATATATATATATATATATATATATATATATATATATATATATATAATATAATATTATATATATATATATATATATAGCAAATTTTATCTCTCTCTCTCTCTCTATATATATATATATATACAGTACTGGCATATTTATTATGGATTTTTTTAAAATTTGCTTTTTTTGAATAAAAAGGTTATGAAATTTAATTTATTTCAATTTTTTTGAATTTATTTTAATACATCAGGACAATATAAATATTTTAGTACTTGGTTTGGACACATTGGCACCTGCAAGTGCTTTAACGCGACTGGGCATGCCAGTAATTAAAGTTCTGCACAAATTCCGGATTTTTTCGGAATGAAACCAAACCTGAATAAGACGTTCCATGAGCTTTACTTTGGCCGTAATTGGAACATCGTGTATTTCATCTTTCAACACGGACCACAAACTCTCAATAGGGTTCATGTCAGGTGAATTTCCAGGCCATGGAAGTACCTCTAAGCCATTCTGTGCGAACCATCTCTTTACTAACTTCGCTGAATGACACGGGGTGGAGTCCTGTTGAAAAATCCAAGGTCTATCGCCAAACCAATCCCTTGTTTGAGGTAGTAAACGAGTTTGTAGTACATTTATATACTTATGCTGGTCCATGGTGCCTTCAACAATCATCAATCGACTTGGGCCATGAACAGAAATGGCACCCCACACCATGATTTTCTGTGGAAATTTTACCGTTTTTTTCAGGCATTCGGGTTTAAATTCCTCACCTGATCGCCTTCTCACGCTCTGCACACGATCATCAAGCACAGCAATGGTGGATTCATCAGATAATACAATCTGGAGCAATATAAAACACAATATGAACAGTAGGAAAAGCATAGAAGATGATGCAAGTAGTGAAACAAGTACAGAAATTCATGATTTTAAACCATAGATGGTTGATAATTCAGTAATAATGATATTTTCAAGTGTCATTGCGATTTTACTAATAACAAATGCTCTTTTATGAGTGATAAAAGAAATAATATCTATCTGATCAACTCTTACCTGCTCCCATTGCTCAGAAGTCCAATGAATATGAGTCTGAGCCCAGGCATTACGTGCCCGTTTCATTTCTAAAGTTAGTCTAGGCTTCTTTCTTGGACGATAGGCTTTTAATCCAGCATCTAATAGCCTCCTATTGGCGGTTTTTATAGAAATAATAATCCCCTCTGCTGATAGAACATTGGAAAGCTTCCTACATGATAGTCTTCTATTTTTCAGAGCCATTTGAACTATTTTTCTGTCCTCCCTGGGTGTTGTTTTTCTTTTCTTTCCACATTTGCCAACCCTATTTGAGCTCAAACTGTGACCGTATTTCAATTTCTTTTTAATATTACTAACTGTTTGAGTTGAAACCCCAAGTTTTGCTGCAATTTCTTTCTGTTTTAAGTTGCTCACTTGCAATAACACATTAATCTGTCCGACTTTCCGTGGACTCAAATCACTAACTTTACCCATATTTGATCACTTTTATAAACTACCAAAATATCTGAAAATAATGGTATTATTATTAAATTAATACAATAAAACACTAGTATACACTAATTATAACAAATAATAAAAGGTGTAAATCATCGCTAACACACACAACTCCCGTGAAAGCAGGATAGCAACTGAACGTGAAAATATAATAAACACTGAATAATTCACCAAATCTGTCATTTTTGCCAGATACTGCCACACAATACTTTAAAGTTTGGTAAATAAATAGTAAAATATTTATATTATCCTGGTGTATTAAAATAAGTTCAAAAAAGTTGAAAAAAATTAAATTTCATAACCTTTTTATTCAAAAATAGCAAATTTTAAAAAAATCCATAATAAATATGCCAGTACTGTATATATATATATATATATATATATATATATATATATATATATATATATATATATATATATATATTAGTGATGGATCGAATAACCGCAACCGCAACCGCAACCGCAAATGCGAAGCAACCGCACATATTTTGACAACCGCAACCGCAACCGCAACCGCGGTTGTCACTGGTCTACACAACCGCAACTGCAACCACAACCGCGGTTGTCACTGCTCTAAAAACCGCAACTGCGGTTGTCAGGAAGTATTTTTTCTTAAAAATAACTCAAAACTTTCTCTTTTTATTCTATATATACTGTCTATATACTGTATATATATATATATATATATATATATATATATATATATATATATATATATATATATATATATATATATATATATATATATATATATATATATATATATATATATATATAAACAAGGGAAAACACAATAAACGTGTGAATATAGTATTATTATAAATCCCCACATAAAAATAAAACAAAAGAAAAATTACAAAAATCACGAACTATACTTTCGAGAGGACATACCGCCTCTCCTCATTCAGGCTCGTAAATAAAACTTCAATAAAATTAAGGACAAAATAGTGTGTTAAAATAGTTGGTTGTTTAAGTGATGTTATTTAGATATTTCATAAAATAAGATTTTTGAAAATTTAAAAAAAATAAAATTGGTAAATTCACCAAGAATATTGGCATTTAAAACATTAAGATTATTTGCATTCTTAGTTAGAAAAGATTCTAATCATTGTTTTTGTGAGCGTCTATGACGGGAGATATCAGCTCTATATTTGTAACATCGATCCCATGTTCCTTCTCTTCTCTATGCTTTTGCAGGGATGAGTTACGGTCACAAATTTTTAGAGAGTAAGAATGTGGTATAGGTATGTATCTTTTAAAATAAAGATAATAGTGCCTTTTCCAACTGACAATTTTAAAAGATACATACCTAAAGATTTTATGCTTGTTTCAGGTGTCCCCAACACTACTAAAAAAATTCCTACAAAATTTAAAATATGATGATTCAGAAATTAAAAATGTTGGTGTCTATAAAGAACCTAGCAAAGATTGAGGTTCTTTATATATTGGAGAAACTTTGGATTTGAAAAGAAGAAAATACCAACATTCTTACTCTCTAAAAATTTGTGACCGTAACTCATCCCTGCAAAAGCATAGAGAAGAGAAGGAACACAGGATCGATGTTGCAAATATAGAACTGATATCTCCCGTGATTAGACACTTACAAAAGACAATTATCAGAATTTTTTTAATTAAGATTGTAAATAATTTTAATGTTTTAAATGCAAATGCTCTTGATGATTTTACCAATTTTATTCTTAAAATTTTTCAAATATGTCTTATTTTATGAAGTATCTAAATACCATCCTTAAACAGACAACTATTTTAACATCAATTTTGATCTTAATTTAATAAGTTTTAGCCTGACCTGAATGAGGGAGGCGGTATGTCCTCTCAGTATAGTTCGTGATTTTGTAATTATTAGAGTATGTCTTTATTTCTTGTTGGTTTTCTCATTACTATATCTTCTTTATGTGCAGCATATGTATATATATATGCATATACATATATATATATATATATATATATATATATATATATATATTTTATATATATACTATATATATATCATATATATATATATATATATATATATATATATAGATAAAGATATATATATATATATATATATATATATATATATATATATATATATATATATATATATATATATATATATACTATATATATATATATATATATATATATATATATATATATATATATATATATGGATGATTTGGTTTTGTGTAATAAATCAGAAGAGAGTTTGAAATGAAAGGTAGATAGATTTGGTAGGGTGTGTAAAAGGAGGGGTTTGAAAGTCAAAGTTGATAGGAGTAAGGTTATGGTTGCGGTAGTGGACAGTCTTCAAGTGGTTGTGTTAGATGGTGATCAGCTGGAACAAGTGTTTGAGTTTAAATATTTAGGATATATGTTGGATAAAAAGGGACGGATGATGCAGTGTAGTAGGAAAGTTGCGAATGGCAGGATGGTGGCTGGTGCAATTAAATCGTTGTGGGATGTAAAGTGACTAAGTCTTTAGTGCGCTAGGATCTTACATGAGGGTATGTTGTTACCTGTGTTAATGTATAGTAGTGAGACTATGGTCTGGAATAAGCGGTTTAGATCTAAAGTACAATGTGTTCAGATGGACAATCTTAGGATCGTGGGAAGAATTGATAAAATGAAAAATGAACGTATTATAGAGTTATGTGGTGTGAAGAAAGGGGTAAATGAGAGAATAAATGAAATAAGATGGTTTGGTCATGTGGAATGGATGGATGACAGCCGGTTGGTTAAGCGGATGTATAGTGGAGAGTGTGCTGAGAATCGACCGGCTGGGAGACGGAAGAAAAAGTGGATTCAGTCAGTAATGGAATGACTGGAGGAGAGAAATGTGAATTTGGCCGAGGCGAGAAGAAAGGTACATAACAGAAATGAATGGCCGGCTTTTCTGAGGGAGCATGGTTGTGGCCCACCTGGGCAGAATGAACCTCCCACATTGACGGATGCCATGAAGGGCCGTCGCTGATCCCATTGACTCTAGAATTGAATTTCTGACTGCGACGAGTTCTCACCAAAAGGTATAAAGGGGGTGGTAAGGCTGGGCTTTCTTTTCGACTTGCGTCATATTCTTCTACTACTTTTCTGTTCACGGTGCATGTTGAGCACCTTACTCCCAGTCTTGGGGAGAGAAGGTAGGTGATGGTGATGGTGATATATATATATATATATATATATATATATATATATATATATATATATATAGATATATATATATATATATATATATATATATATATATATATATATATATATATATATATATATATATATATATATATATATATATATATATATGTAGATGTTAAATATTGCATAATAATCGCAATTATATAAGATGTTAAAGAAAGAAAATAATGTGTAGGTGAAGTGCTTGCCTTCTCTGGGATTGAACCACCGCATGTTGCGCGTGAGGACAATATGCCCGGTGCTATATGATTGAGCCATCCTCCAACCCAAAAAAGTT
>JABUQX010118114.1:0-5000 GCA_015478945.1 Trachelipus rathkii
TAATTATATCTTTGTTTATAGGGGTTTCTCTTACTGGACTATCTTAGTGTATTTTATATATATGTATATACTATACCCAATTTTACACAAGATTTGTTTTACACCATAGTACATTATACTATTTGAAAAAATAATATTAAATCATTAATGTATATATAGTATTGACTAAATATTATCAATTACACAACTCTATAAAATATAAATAAAAGTAGAAAGTAAAACTAATGTACTTATCTTTTTTTAGCATATTTGATCAAATTTACGTTGGGAATAAGGAATAGGTATGATAAGTATAATTCTCATAATAATATATATATATCTAAAGTATAAACCACATTAAAACATATAATTTAGTGTCATTTACATCATGAGTATTATTATTTAACCCACACACATACACGAATCTGCTAGGGTATTTTAATAATTTTGAGTACTATGTACACAGCGAAATAAGATTTCTTGTCATACGAGGGTGCAGATTACTAAACATTTTGCACGTAACGACATCTACCTATTTTTATTTATCGTCCTATCTGGAGCAAATTCTCAACTTGATCATTTTTTTTGGAGACGATGCGGATATTATGGTGGTTGTATGTCCGTTACCATACTTATCGCACAAAAAAACACGAAAAACAGCGTAATTTTAAATTAAGACATATAATAAAATTAGGTATATTCCTATTATTAATATATATATACTATATATATAATATATATATATATATATATATACTATAGAATTTTTACAATATTTATAATAAAAATATAATCTATTATTTATATTTTGAGGAATATATAATTTATATATATTATGTAAGAATAATTACAGGATATAATATATATAGTAGTAAGTACTCAATTTCGTAGACCACTTCACATTGAGGGACTATATAGAAAAGATATTTTACTAATAACATATAATAATAAATATAACGATATTTTATTATTCGGAAAAAAATATATATATTATATAATTTAATTTTCTAAATTAAAGATCGGTATGTCCTTGAAACACTGGACTTTTTGAAAGTGTCCAATCAGTGTGTCAAGTCAAAGGAATTGATCAAAACAAATGAAGCAATACTGTTCCTAGGGAGAGGTAACTATTGAATTAGAGTAATCAAAACAATAGGTATAGCATGTCTTGGGTTCAAGACTTTATTCAATGGCTATCTAACGGAATACTGTTTACTGAGGAAAGAAAGGATGGAACCATAATGTGAGACTAGTTATGTACAAGCATATACTCTAATTAAGAGGGGAATGGGGAAGGGGTATGCCATCTAACGAGTGCCTAAGAGCAGTACCAAATGTAAGAACAATAGTATTAGGATAGTGGAATTAGTAAGAATGGAGGGGATTATGAGATGAAATAGAAAAATCTTAGTGGTACCACAACACATTTTATATATAAAGGTAATATTTCTACCACAATTTATATATATATATCTATATCTATATAAATATATATAATATATAATTACATTCTTTTAGTATGTTAGTATACTCATAAGTAATTATTAATAATATCTATTTAATATATAATTAATATATATATATATATTTTAATTACACTATTCACTATTTAACTAATTATATATATATAATACTATTCATATTTATATATTTTTATAATAATATCTATATATATTATTAATATAATTATATCATATATTTTTATATACCTATATAATAATTAGTATAATTTCAAGTGCATATATCTAAATAATAGCACGACGAGTAGCATAGATTTAATTACTGTGGTAACACTTAAACATAATATAATGAGCAACACCGTGAAGCAAAATTATTCCCTAAGTATTATAAGGCATAATGCAATACACATAGATACATACATACATTATACATAGTACGTACATACATACATACTACGTATGAAAAAATTTAAATATATTCTATAATCACTAATGCAACACACATAGATACATACATACATTTTACCTACGTACACATACACCAGTAACATAATCATACATACACTACAAAATACATAGGTACATACATGGTGATAGCATACATACATACGTAGGAAAAATTTAAATGTATTTAAAACCAAATATATAAACAGAATAAAAAAATTTTTTATGTATTTTTAAATGTTTTGAACTCTCACCACACATCATCCGCCACACCACACGTATATAAATTAACTTCTCTCTTCATTACTGATATTAATATGCACTAGATGTTCCTATACTGGTAATGACGGGAAGAATATTATTAATATAATATTCTTAACTACAGACTTTTCACTAATTACTAGTTATCTATTTATTATTATTATGTAGCATATTATTATTGTTACATGAGTAAATATATAACTATATTCATAGTATCTAGGGATATAATATAGTAAAATTTACTATATATCAATGGTTTTTTTGTCAATTGTACTGGACCTATTCCACGGCTTCACAATAGGCAAGCAGGTTCACACTTGGGCTTCATATGAAAATCAATCACCATTTGGGGCGCCTGGCACACCTAACATATTGTCTATATTATTATGTCAAAGGAAGGTGTTATGGATAGCGATGTAGAATTTTCGGTCACTTCATACATAAAATAAAAAAATAAATGAAGTGTATCCTTGATTATAAATAACCTTAATATTACATAACAAACATAAATATTTTATATTAAAATATCACTTCTTGAGAATACAAGAAAATATTATGAGTTTACTGATAAAGATGTGGGAAGATTTCGGATAAGATATGGGATGATATCTATTCTTAAGGTGATAATGGATCGCTAGGGTAAGAAAATGACTTGACTGAGGCGATAAGGGTGCGCAGCTGGGAACAATCAATGAGATATCGGCGAAGCGAGATATATGCGGGGGTATGAAGCTACGAACAAAATTTGGCAATGGGAGGGAGGTCCCGTGACATATTAGTGACTGTGAGTAAGTTGGTGTGGCCAATACGGAGAAGTGCAATTATCACTTCGTGTTAAGCGCTTTCTTTGGTGGGAGGAAGACCACTCACACAATGCTCGGCTTTTATTCTGAGTTTCACTCTCCTCTGATCACTCGTCCAGCATCACTCTTGATAACACAACATCAATCAATCTAATTGTCGGAGAGCAAGGATATAATCCACGCTCTGATGGGGGCGCGCGAGATTGTCGAAATAGCTCCGGTGGTACCGTGGAACTCCCGAAATAGAGGAGGCGGCCATAATTTTGGCCTTTTCAGCGATTTCATTGCCAGTTACCCTTTCGATAATGAGAGGGGGTCCAACATAAAATTAATTTGTTTCTTACGGGAATGGAGCAGCCGAAGAAATTTTGTACAGTACAGCGGATACTATTGTGTTTTTGAATAGGGAGCCTTAAGCGTTTGGAGGGCTCTGAGCGAGAATCTGATTAAATGAAATAAGAGTGATACTTGGTTAAGGATTAGAATTACGTAGAAAGGGCAACTATTATATGCCCATTAATTCTGCCGGGTGCGCAAAAATTTGAAGTCATGAAGGGGGGATTGGTATGGGAGAGATTGCGGTCAGGAACACAAGACAGCAGATGCCCACAATGTCCTTTGTTTTTTAGAACCGTCAGCAAACCTTGGAGTAAATATCATCGTGACTTCGGAATGAGACAGAATATGATGCTTTACCAAAGGGCAGCAGGATGGCTTGATTTAGATATATACTATATATATACATTATTAATATATGGTAGGGTTCCGGATGTCATACTATATTTAATAATTATATTTAAATGGTACTATATATAAGTATACTTTATGATAATAGGGTTATAATATATATTATATATATATTAATATATATGTTATATATCGTATATACTATATATATATATATATATATCACACACCAACACCACCAGGATCAATACTATATTGTAATATATATATATAACATATACGTATATAATTTATGGATATATTTATGTATATTATCATTAAATATATTATATATATTTTAGGTATATATTATTTCATATATATATTATTATTCTATTACTATTATCAAAGATATAAATAGTATATTTAGTATTATATTTATTATTTATTCAAGGTATATTTGATATATATATATATATTTTATAATATATATATTATTACTATATTACTAGTATATCATAGGTTATATATATATCAAAATGAAAAATACTCAAATTGCATTTGCACAGCTACATATGAAAATTAAAATTCACAACAACAACAACAAAAAAAAATAATAATAATAATAAGTAAATAAAAGAATTTTTAAGTTACTCAAATACTTTCAAAAAGAAAAAAAAATTATTTCGAAAATTCCAAAAATCGAGGATTTAAACCCACGAACATATATTAAATTTTGTTCGCCGTCGGAAGAACACAAGCAATTTGAATTAAAAACAAATGGGAACAAATATTTCTTCCCGAGAACAATCTCCTGAGGAAGAATATTTTATTCTGGTTCCCTTAGGAACAAATCTTTTATTCAGGAGAACAATTTATTGGACAGCATGTGTTTTCTTAAAAAAAAAAAAAAAAAAAAAAAAGATATTTTGAAATGTATAATAAGCAAACCGTCCGGAATTTCAGAAATACTGTAGCAACAGTAATTATTATTTTTAATACTCACTATATATAGTATATACTATTTCACTATATATATTATTATATATTATATATTTATTTAGTTATATACTGACCTCATATACTATTTCTATGTATATGTAGGGTAATATACGGTATTACTACCTGACTATCTATAAATATATATATATATTGGTAGTTGTTGCTTGTAATAACTTACTATATTTTACTATATATTATATAATATATATTCTTATATATTATTTAGTATATTTATTATATTATTTTCAGGTCTATAATATATATATATACAAGAGTCTGACTCCAGGAACGAAAATCATAAAAGAATATATCGTAATTTCGTAATGGTTTAGCGCGTAAATACAGTCTAAGGGATATAAGTTGATATTCTTATTTACTCGGTAGG
>JABUQX010118114.1:12500-20840 GCA_015478945.1 Trachelipus rathkii
GGCGCGCTACGGCGCGGTGCGGTGCGGTGCGGTGCGGTGCGGTACGGAGATGGACCCGAGGGCTGAGCTGAAGTCGGCTCGAAATTGAGATCACTCCAGAGGATGAGTCGGAAGCGGAGCGCTACGGCGCGGTGCGGTGCGGCGCGGTGCGGTGCGGTGCGGGGTGCGATGCGGTGCTGAAGGACACGCAGAAGGGGTTAAAAACACAACTCAGAAGTGTTTCCTCCGGAAACACTTCTTCGACGTAATAATAATAATAATAATGTATGTGTATGCGCACGCGCGCGCTCTCTCTCTCACGCATCGAACACCTGGTTCGATGATTAGCCGTTAGGCCTAACTCAATCTCGGGTTTGGAAAGCCAAAAGGGTATAAACGCGGGCGTAGCGGCTACGCTCTCGGGGGCAGCACCCCCTTAGGGGTGACCTACGGTCATTAAAACTCGCGTGGGATCAGTTTATCACACACAATGACCATATACCAAGTTTGAAGCAAATATCTCTATTCCTTCATATCGATGAACCGGAGCCGGAGCCGGAGCCGGAGTCGGAGCCGGAGTCGGAGCCGGAGTCCGAGTCGGAGCACAACACATCCCGAAATTATGATCACCATGATCACTTCTTCGGAAATAATAATAATGAGGATGTGTATGTGTATGCGCACGCGCGCGTAATAAAAAATAATACAAACAAACACAGACAAACCTTCGGTTTGTCTGTTTGTCGGATTGACAGCCCTTCGGGCTGTCAATCCTCCACATAAGCCTAATATATCTCTATTCATTTATATAGAAAAAAGTGGTCGCGTTCCTATTACTACTATATATATATTATATATATATATTATATATATATATATATATATATTATATACATATATATATATTATTATTATTACATATATATATATAAGAGAGTATATATATATATATATATATTATTATTATTATTATTATTATATATATATATATATATATATATATATATTATTATTATATATATATAAAATATACATATATATATATATATATATATATATATATATATATATATATATATATATATATATATATATATATATATATATATATATATATATATATATATATATATATATATATATAAGAAGAGTCCCCCCACTTATGTGACGCATACTCCCTAAAAGGTCGACACAAAAAACATGATTATGTGTTGATGAAATTCGAAAAGAGCCTAAGGAAATTTAATTTCTTAGAAGCTTCTATTAATGAGAGTAACAATGTGATTCTTTATTAAGAAATATTACGATAAAGAAATAGCAAGATTATAATTAATAACCCCATAAAGATGTATTTGAATTGTAGTGGAGTAGTATATGCTATAGTTGTTTGAAAGATTGTCGAGTATAGAAAAATGAAAGAACCTTAATTTTAAATATTTGTAAAAACAGTCATGATCTCTCTAACCCAAATAGAAATGAGAGAGAGAGAGAGAGAGAGAGAGAGAGAGAGAGAGAGAGAGAGAGAGAGAGAGAGAGAGAGAGAGAGAGAGAGAAAGTTGAAGTCTCTCGTAAAATAAAGGAGTGAATAGAGATGACGAATTGTCAGATAGATGGTCATTGACTAGGAGAAGATAAAAGTTGGGTATTGAACATAACTTTCATGAACACAACTATTGTTAGATTTAAATCGTTGGCCGCCTGCAATAGCTTCTAAAGAACGACCTGATAGGAAATCGGATAGAAGGATATACTGAAAGTAATAAATCTAGAAATTAAGACTTAATGCCTAACTCTATTGGTATGTCCAACGTCACAGCAAAATATTTACAAAAATTCCGAAGAGCAGAAACATTTAAAAGTCTGAAAGATATTGATGACGATTACTAGTCCATCGTTGCTTACGGAAATCGGCGATAAATATATTAGAGGATTTAAAAAGATATTTCCAAACCTTCCAGTTAAGGATATATTCAAAAACTTTGAAAAGAACAAAAATTGAATCAAAGTGTCGATAGTCGGAGGATTGAGATGGATTCCTTTTTTTCTGAAAAGGTAGATTGAGCGCTCTCTTCTATCAGGTATGAAAGGTGGCTGAGTAGAAGCGTGGAATCAACACCTTTAGAAAATCACAGACGAAATACTATCAGGTACGTACATATGATTTGTATTTATACTCATAAAGAGCAGAAATCAAGTATTATTGAAAAGAATAAAAAATACGATGTACTCCTCTTCCATGTGGCAGAGATTTCCTTTGCTTATGCATTCTGAATAGTAGAAGGAGGAGAAATATATAGTAGAAGGAGGAGAAATCTTCTGCTAAAGTCTTGAAAAGATAGAATATATATATATATATATATATATATAGTTAGTATAGATATATATATATATATATATATATATATATATATATATATATATATATATATATATATATATATATATATATATGGTGGAATGAAGAGGTGATGCAAGTGGGTAAAAGTAAAAAAAGCGCGGTTAAATGTACTATAGAAGCCAATGATGAGGTCTCAAAAGAAAGATGTTTGGAATTGTATAAGGAGGAAAAAGGAATACTAAAAGATGCATACGTAGGAGAAAAAAAGAGGTAAATGAACACTTTGGAAGGAAGATGAATGGGGACTTACAAAGGAATAAGAAGCTCTTTTGGAAGGAAGAGCTAAAGGTTAAGAATGAGAATAAGGGGAATCTGTTTAGAATAATGAATAGGGATGGTGCTTTCGTAACTGAGGAAATGGATGTGAGGAGAGTGTGGAAGGAACACTTCGAAAATCTACATAACATTGTCAGTAATGAAGAGGTGATAGTGAATGTGTGTGGGTTTGTTGGTGCAAGAAGGAATATGTATTTTGGGATGAGGTCATTAGTAAGGAGGAGGTAATGGGTAAAGTGAGAAAGTTGAATGGTAAATCTGCAGGTATAGATGAAATTACTGGTGAAATTGATCAAGAATGGGGGCGAGATGGTGATTGAGTGGATTTAGAAGTTGTGTAACAAAGCGTTTATGGAGGGTAGGGTATAGTTTCGAGGGATTGGAAGGGAGCAGTAATAGTAGTACACTTATATAAGAGTAAGGGGGATAAGGGTAATTGTAGAAATTATAGGGAAATTATTTTATTGAGTGTTTTTGAAATATATATATATATATATATATATATATATATATATATATATATATATATATATATATATTGCATATATATATATTATATATATATATTATTATTATATATATATATATATATATATATATATATATATATATATATATATATTACATAGCAAAGATATCTTTTATTTTCCTTTTAGGAGTGTATAAAGGTTCAGTGATATATACATATATATATATATATATATACATATATATTATTTTTTCCTATATATATATATATATATATATATATATATATATATATATATATATATGTGTGTGTGTGTGTGTGTGTGTGTGTGTGTGTGTGTGTGTGTTTTGTGTGTGTGTGTGTGTGTGTGTGTGAGTACGCAAGATTTGACTTATGGGTTATATCACAGGATAAAAAAGTTACTTCGGTTATAAAATAAATAAAATAACAGGTCTACAACAGTTGTAATTAAAAAATTTTGTGTCATAAGGTGAGTAAAAATAAAAATACCTATTTGAGAAACGTAAAGTAATATTTATGGTGGTTGGCTAGAACTGAGTCCTGAGTGGTAACTAATATTAAATCTAAACTAGCATTAGACGCCTTGATTTTCAGCGAATTTCGCAATTACATTTGCTTCCAATTCGTTCATTTTTCACTTACTAATTTTTATGAATACTCATCCTACATTGCCCATTAAGCCTGTCTTTCTTCATTGTTTTACTTAGCCAAGTCTTTACTCTTCGCAGAGTGCTGAAAGACCTTTCAATGGTACTGATTGAACACGGTAGCACCATTGCAATTAATAGACAGGTTTTTGATTTGAGGAAAAAAAGGGGTCGGCTTCTTTAATAACTTCAGTAAGTTCCAAGTCTTTCAACTTTTGCTTATCCATTTTTTTATCCAGCCACAAGGTATACCATAAGTCAGTTTCGGTATGAATTTTATTGACATCAAGATCATAAAACTCTGGAAAACATTTTACTTTCTCACGCAAACTGCCTACGGGAGCGCCTAACATAAGAAACGGATGCAAATGAAAAAGATAAAATGCTGGCACGTTGTTTTCTGAAAATCTAGTCTCTAAAGAGAATGAAAGTGAGTCAAGATAAGGCACAAGTACAGAACACTTCCAATATTCAGCAGAAGTTTCAGCAGGATGATTTGCTTTATGTTGTTGAGATTGTACTTTTCTAGGTGGTGCAAGTTCTACTAAGAACTCAGCAGTAATAACATTGGCGGAAAAGAGCAGATCAGCAATTATTTGATCAGCAGTTTTGCATTGGTCTTTGACAACCTTCAAAATTCTTTGGATATGATCAGAGTACTGCTTAAGGTAAATATTTTTTGTTTGAATAATGTTAACCACTGGTTCAACTAAAGCAAAATATTTGGTTATTACGGAAGAGGTAATAATGAAATTGGGTCTTGTTGCCGAACAGAATAACAGGAAAGCTGTTTTTCTTGTTTGATTGTCGCCTTCAACAATATTTATCATATTTGTATGGAAAATAGCATTACTATGATATTTTTAAGTCCAACGGGTTTCACAAAGTTTAGGCAAGTTGGGAATGTATTTTATTTTTAGGTTGGAGTCTCTGAAAAAGTTTGTCTTTTATTGTGGCAACAGTAATTTCCGGAATAATGTTTAGGTCATTAATGACCAAATTAAGACGATGGCTTACACTGAAAATATAATCTTTTTTCCCGCAGTTTCTTTTGAACCCTATGTTTTATCCTGCCAATGCTGCGCAGCTGTCGTACCCCTGACCAACGCATAGACTCGGCTTCAAACCTTTTCTAAAAACAAATCAATCTTTTTGGCAATGGTTCAAGAACTTCAAACCCCAGAAATTCTTCTCGAACAGTCATTTTTTCAAGATCGAAAAACCTTAATGCTATAGATAATTGTTCGTTGCCTGACAAATCCGCAGTTTCATCTGCCAATATGGAGTAGATACAAAAAAAATTTTGCAACCGCGACAATCATGTTTTTTATGATAATTCCAAACAAATTGATGAGTTCATTTTGAATCATCGGAGACGTCCAGACGGAATTTTTCTGTCCTTGAATATGTTCTTTCAATTCCACATCACCGCATTCTATTCGCAGCTTAATCAGGTCTTCAAAAATTCCCTCATGCAGGTCTTTACCTCTTAAAGGTAAGTCATGGGTTCCACAGAAAATTATGGTCTTCAAAATTGCTGTAATATTTCTTTTATTTTCTTCAATTATTTTTTGATGTGTTGTCTGCAGCTGAATATCAACGGGTACGCTTTCCGTGATTGATTTAACAGCTTTGGCAGCCGCCAAATGCTATCGATATACTGAGGGTTCTAGCGGAGAATAATGTCCGAAGAAGCCAGCTGTATAAAAGCACAAAGCTAGTTGACTTTAAGCCAATATGAAAAGGAAAACACATTAAAATTTAAGAAAAAATAATATAATAAGTTTATAATACGTTATTAATTAGTAATTACTACTTTATTATCTATCGATTGATGTATTTTTTTCAGTTTTTCTACTAAAAAAAACTTTAAAAACGTCGTCTGGCAAACATATAAGGTTCATAATTTTTTTTCGCCAAGATTTAGGGGGGGGCAAGTGCCCCATATATATATATATATATATATATATATATATATATATATATATATATATATATATATATATATATATATATATATATATATATATATATATATATATATATATATATATATATATATATATATATATATATATGCTGGTATTTTGGTAGAAAGAGTGCGTCGAGTGACTGAGAGACTGATTGGTGAAGTACAAGGTGCGTTTAAAAGTGGTAGAGGATGTGTGGGTCAGATCTTTACATTGAAGCAAATGATTGAGAAAATGACAGACAAGAAGAATATGGATTTGAAACAGGCGTATGAGAAGATTAATAGGAAAGCTCTATGGCAGGTGTTAGTGATATATGGTGTTGGTAGTAATCTTCTCAAAGGAATCATAAGCATGTATGACGATAGTGAAGCGTGTGTAAGAATAAATGGAGTTGAAAGTGATTGGTTTAACATTAATAGCGGAGTGAGGCAGGGATGTGTTATGTCTCCTTGGTTATTCAATTTGTATATGGATAGGGTTATGAAAGAATTAGAGGTGAGGGCCGCAAGGAAAATTGTTAGAATGATGGAGAACGGAAGAGAGTGGAGGGTGCCCTACCTATTATATGCGGATGATTTGGTTTTGTGTGGCGAATATGAAGAGAGTTTGAGAGGATTGGTAGAAGGATTTTACAGGGTGTGTAAATTGAAACCATTTTTGTTGTTTATAAAATAGTGTTTACGTGTGTAAGAAATAGTTTTACGAGAATGTAAAGGAAAGGAGGCAGAGAGACGATTGCTCGAAATGCCCGTAAGAATTGTGGTTAACCTTGAAAACTCTCAGACAATACTAGGTCATCAGAACCAGCGAAATGGACGAAACATTGGGCACTGTGTGTAAAGATGTGTTCCTGCTTACTCTGGCATTTCATATGGCAATCGCTAGGACGGTTCCTATGGTCTCTCTCTCTCTCTCTCTCTCTCTCTCTCTCTCTCTCTCTCTCTCTCTCTCTCTCTCTCTTCTCTCTCTCTCTCTCTCTTCTTCTCTCTCTCTCTCTCCACACACACACACACACACACAACAATATACACACACACACACACACACACACACACACAGATATATATATATATATATATATATATATATATTTTACGTTATTATATATATATATATATATATATATATATATATATATATATATATTACTCTAAAATCAATTTTTAATGAATATTAAATATTCAGATTGAGGGGTTAGCGTGATTTTTTTCTTTTTGCTTAATTGTTGCATTGTCAATACCAATGATATAAATCAGTAATATAATATAATCTAAAATATATATATATATATATATATATATATATATATATATATATATATATATATATATATATATATATATATATATATATATTAATTTGTTGCCACCGAACCTCCATTTCATCCATTGTGGGGAGGGGGTTCATCCCCTACAGCAGTAGGTTCTTAGTCAGAGAAAATTAAATTATATGTATTTTTGCTATCAAAGTGGATTAAAAGTGAGCAGATTATCTAGACTTGATAGCAAACCCTGGTTCGATGACTCGACTCTATTATTGGATATTTTAACCACCGTGGAAGAGGTTTCGAATCAGGATGGGAGGACCTTCTTTATTGCTAGAAGCATTAGAGAGAGAGAGAGAGAGAGAGAGAGAGAGAGAGAGAGAGAGAGAGAGAGAGAGAGAGAGAGAGAGAGAGAGAGAGAGAGAGAGAGAGAGAGAGAGAATTCTGTATGTTTATATTAATAGGCTGCTCTGTTGTATGTGTTGGTATTTTAATGAATGTGATATTGAAATTAATGTAGCTTACTATGACGTAAACAATAGCTAAAAATTACAGAAAATCTTCTACTGAGGGCTGTTTTTTTGTTTTTTTTTGTGTTTTGTTTTTTTTTTGTTTTTTTGTCCATTCAGGTAGCCGGATCCAAGGCTCGAACCCCCGCTCTCGCGAGGATGCAAACTGCGATCCTTGAGTGAAAGAAAAGACTCGCTTTAATCCATTGAGCTTCCATGGGCTCTTTTACATACACACACACACACATATATATATATATATATATATATATATATATATATATATATATATATATATATATATATATATATATATATATATATATATATATATATATATATATAAATATATATATGAATTTATATCAACGTATTTTATTAATAAAAAGAATTTTCTCCATCCAAAGTAATCAGTTTCAATTTGACATGACCCAGCAAATGTTATAGATGTGAAATTATATTAAATGTCATCGATGCAATGTGGTTAAGTGCTAGTCGTTTTTTAAAAAAATATATATATATATATATATATATATATATATATATATATATATATATATATATATATATATATATATATATATATATATATATATATATATATATCTATATTGACCTCTACGCTCGAGTGTGGACGGGAAGAGCGTGGCATGTCCTGTATGGTGGGTGCTATTTTACTACAGGAAGATTTGTCGCATTCTTCTTTTAGTCCATCGTAGAAGTAGTTGAAGCGGCGCACGAAAACGCGAGCGTTTCACGATAAATGCGAAACGAGCAAACACCACCCAACTGAACGCAGTTTTG
>JABUQX010118115.1:0-11108 GCA_015478945.1 Trachelipus rathkii
AACACTTAAAACTTTAAACCTAATCATTAGACAATAAGCCGAAAGGACAAATTACATTTTTTAGAAGAATAACTAAATTATATTCTTGATATGAAATAAGTTTAATTTAAACAAAAATTAAACCTTATATGGTAGTTTCACTACGCCACCTTTCTACAAGCCATGTCGTACAATCATGCCAAAAAAGTGTTATAAAATAACACACAATAAATTCTTTACTTAAGTTCCCATTTCACCTTTCTAAAAGATTTCAAGAACTGTACCAACTTTATTAAAAGTATTGGCAACACTATCCCGTAATATCTTAGTAACAATATATATTATTAGACATTTAATTCTAAATATTCTCAAATACCATTACAAAAAAATTTATGAATAGATGATACAAATTCTTTATCAAATTGATGGCAGCAGCAGGCCACAAATCTTCTCTGCAAAAAATTTAAAATCATAAATGACGTTCATTTCCCAAAGGACCGGCCATACATTCTTGTCAACTTTTTATCCTGTTCACCAAAAACTTTCTCCGGAAAAAGAAAATCACATTTAAACAACTACGCTGATGACATCATCACTGCACGAAGTGTCACCAAACATGTAATCATGTAAACATATGTACTTGGAGTCATTTGAAAATTGATTTCAGACGAATAAGATTACTGTTCCACCAGAGGAATCATCTCTTCTCATCAAAATAAATGAAAACCAATCACAAAATCTCTGTATTAACTTGTACAAACATCTCTATTCCCTATTATTGAGATTTTAATAATAGTATGCTTCGCAAAAATGACCCTCGCCTAATATCTGCAACATAACGGATACAACTTTCCCAAAACAACTTCCTACGCATATTTTCTAAAATGAGTTTAGTACCAATAAAAGTTATTCGCCTTTACATATAATTATTACAATAAATTCATAATTGATAAGTAGAAAAGACGAGATTATTTTACAGAAATTATTCCCTCTATATTTTCGTTTTAGATTATTTCCAATATTTATATCAATCTAGATTAATCTAGATTTATTCTAAGAATTATTCGTTCTTAAACATGATTATTCCCGTATTATTCACATATAATAAATTGTTGTCTATAAAGATTTGTTTAAATAGAGTGAAAAAATTTGGTACTTAATTTATTCATTGATGTTGAATGAGTGATTTAAGTCAAATCATTTTTATTACTATATAGATTTACATTCTAGGGTAGAAATTGTGTACTCGAGGGCACTTAAGTTTCACGGTATTCCTATATTATTATAATATTAAAAACTTTTATATAAATCAATAAATTTATATATTTCAGCATGTATATTTACTGACATTTGTGGTCATTTTAGCATGGCAGGGCTTTTTTTGTATTTAGAATTTTATTTATTATGATAAAGCAGGAACTTTTTGCTTGCTTTTTTAAAGTACTACAAGTTAATTTTAAGTCTCAAAGTGTATTTTGTGATACAGAATACGTACCATATATAATAGTAGATTTGAAATTTTATTTCGTTGATCTTAAACGGCAATTTATTATTTTACATTTAACACCCTGTTTGTTAATGTTGGAAAAATTGTAATGAGTTTAAAACAGCTGCTAGATTGGTAACCGTTCTCTTGTCGTATCTAGTCTGCAATGAAGAAGTTATAAATGAATAAGACGGAAAAAATTGGTGGTGATGGATATTTAGTTATATTTATTAAACAATTTACGGCTCTTCATGGAAAAATTATTTTTTTAGGGGGGCTCAGCCGACGGGGGACAGAGAGGGGACGAAGTCCCTTCGTCGTCCACACAGGAGGCCAAGAGCACCGGGTAGACCCCATGTATCATTTCTGCGGCTACTAGGTTGGCGGAGTATTTCTTATAGTAAAAACCGCTTTTAAAAAAAAAAGGAACTATGCATTTATTGTACATGTATCATGCACTCAAATCCATTCACGGATAAGTGAAACACTTTCGATTTTTCCCAAGCTGCAAAATCTGTTAAATTATATCCTTGACAAATATCCCATATTTTGCTAAAGAAGATCATTTTTATACAAGAAAATTATATTTAAAGAAATTATATTTTAAAATATCATATATATGAATTTATTATATACATCATATATATAACATACATATATTATATAAGTATACTGGTATATCTTAGGTATGTAGAGGTGTTCAAACCTTTCAAAATATAAAGCAGATTATCCTCACTATAATAATATATATATTATCACTATATACATATATATGATATTATATAGTAAAAGTTTCCGATAAGAAACAGACGAGCCATGGACATTAAAGGTTAGAAATGGAAAGAATTTCTTTTTCTATCTTAATTCTGAATTAATTTAACATAATTATTTATTTATTTATCTATGTACAATATTTTATATTTTAAATAATAATTGTTTATTTATTACCCTAATAACTTAAAAGGAAAAAATAATTACATTATATAAGGTATAATTACTTAGAGATTTACATATTTTAACATATAGATTAATCGTTTAATAAGTTATTCACTTTGTATTATACAGATTAATACTTCCAGTTAAATATTATTCATAAGATTTTCTATACTTTGATTCCTTTCTATGATAAGGATTCTGAGAACTATATTAGTAATAGTTATTATACCTGAACTTTATATTTAACCGTAATGTGTGTGATGGTCGTGTGTGTGTGTGTCGTGCATGCATGCACAGACGTACATACACAAAACACTCATATACATTCTCCAGGTAAGACTGTTATGTTTTACGACTGCGTCAGTTTTTTTTATTACTTTTTGTGTTTTTAATATACTATTCACATGCATTTGATCTTAAGCAGGATATTTAAGTGCTGGCGGGCATCCTTGAGAAGAAGTCTAGGATCTTTGTTAACGTTTTTACGACTCAAACCGTCAGTTTTGAGTTTTGGTTTTATTTTTTTACTAAAGGAACACGGCAATTTGTGGTAATTACCCCGGCACGCAATTAGTATGGCACAGTGAAGTCGGGGTCTCTCGCCTTTTAGACCTTGGGGGACACGACAAGGAGGATTTGGACTTTATATTACTTCCCAGCCCCTGCCAGGCGGAGGCGTGTATCGCCGGACCACGGACTTTTCGGTCCCCGCATCTGTTGGTATTTTTTATGGTGTTCTAGCGGGGGTTCCTCCGCCCCTCCCTAGAAACGGGATGGAAAAACTTTCCCCCCCCTCTTTTCTCTGTCAATTTCCCCGTGAATATGTTTTGTCTTTTTTACATCTTTTGTAATAATTTAGTCTCTCCCTCATAGCTCGGGAACTTCTTGATTTCAAACTCATCGTCTAATTGTTTTATTTTTTCTGTAAAGTGTCGTTTATTCTCTTTTTTAAAAGATATTTTTTTTCTTTTTTCTTCTTTTTATCTAATTTTTGTAATACAAGCTTTAATATGCGGGGAGAATTTTTCATTCCCTTTCCAATCATGCAATTGGTTTTTTTCTGTAAGTGTTCGTACATTTTTGAGATATTTCATTTTTGAAAATGTTTTTTTTATATAAAATGTGCATTTTTAAAAAAAATTATTTAAAATAATTTCGAACTTTCTAAAGTCATGTCCTTTCACCACTTAAAATTCATTGCTCGTATTTATATATTTTCTAGCAATATATTTTAAAAAAAAAAAAAATCAAAACTGACGGGTTTGTAAACATAAAAGGCCCATACTATCTATATATATAACTAGGGTATATACTATATAGTACGTCCTTATATATATATATATATATCACCTATATGTAGAAGTTATATTATTACTTATATATATTTCTAGTATAATTAGTATATTATATATTATAATATATAATAATCTCACTTATTATGATTTATATATATTATATATATATATATAAGATATTACATATTTATAATATATAGGGAAATATATATTATATATATATATATAATATATAAATATATTATATATATTATTGTAAAAATGAAAGTCAAGCTAAATTTCCACAAACAGGTGTGACAGATCTAATTTATGTAATAAGTATTATCTTCAGTCTGCTTTAAATTAAATTAGGGGCGCTTGAATCGCATTTTGCCTCACACTTGCAGCAAAGTTAAAGTAATCAATTTAAACTGCCAACGAAGGCATTAAGATAATTAGGTTAGCAGTTTTTCGCTCGGTCACAAACACCAAACAATATTATTAAATATATGTGAATACAATGAATAAATATATATGTGTTTAACGCCACGAGCGCCACCATGTCATTTAATTCAAACATTTTGAGGCAGCTCGTCATATAATGCTTGTGACGAGGTCTGAATTATTTAACGAATGTGAGCTTGGGTGGCATCCAATGACTCTTTAAACTTTGCAATAAGTTGATAATATGTAAATTTTGTTTGTCTCCTTATCGAAAATAATTTGTTTTAGAATGTGCTGATGAGAATGGACATCACATAACGAACTAATAAGACATTTTGCTAAGTATTTAATGCGAGAGAAATGATTCATCCACGTTTTCTTTTGCACGCATAAATTTTGGGGGTAACTTTCATAACTCTTTTCTTTGCAGAGCGCATAAATTTTGGGGGTAACTTTCATAAGCTACCCTTCCTCCTTTGGAAAGAGACGGAGGAGATGATAACTTTTATATAGGAGATATTTAATAAAAAAAATCCTTTTACAAAAAAAAAAAAAAAAAAAAAAAGAAAGAAAAAAGAAATTTAATTTTTTAGGATATTTCCTAGAAAATTGCTATAGATTAACATTTAATTAATAATAATTTATTTGATTAATTTATTGTAAAAAAATTAAAATAAATAAAACAAATACGAAATATTGGTTATTATTTTAATAATTTCTTACATTTTCTCATCGATTTTCGTTCAATTAACATAGAATTTTTACTTTTTATTAAATAAAAAAAACATATAATTAAACAAATAAAGAATATTGCCTCTTTTAATACATTAATAATTCCTGACATTTTTCCGACAAAAACTTCGTGATATAATTCTCGTAGCGTATTATTAATAAAAAAAATAATTCTCTTTTATTTATTTCCGATTTATCATTTTCATTTGTAATAACAATTTTCAACTGAGCTTATTTACTCAAATATTTCAAATTCATTGTTACTTTTCATTGCTACATAGCAATAATAAAACTAGTGTAATTTTTTGAATTTTCAATTGCCATTTATTAATGACAATGTCAGTCAAGGCAAAATTTTGTCATATTTATAAAAAAAAACCACCGGAAGACGCAAATTTGAGTTAAATAACGTATCAAAATACTCTCATGAATATATAATTAAAAAAATAACTCCTTAACCTATTTGTTCTTGAAAATGAACCTATATTTATAAACCAAGCAACATTCAAATCGTTTCAACATTTTAAATTAAAATTTGTGATATTTTAAAATAATGTTTTATTTCATGTTTTGTTTGACAAATTAATATTAAAATATTTGCTTTGCCAATTTTTCAAATCAATAAAAAAGTATGAAACTATTTTCCTTAAGGCTTTGCTTGTAAATGCCATTTCGTTATTAAATAAAGGATGTCAATATTGAATCTTACTGCAACTACCTCAATATTTAATAAAGCCTCTCTCTCTCTCTCTCTCTCTCTTTCTCATTTTAGAATTAGGTATTATCTGCAGTTCGCTTTAGATTAAATTAGAAGTGCTTGAAATGCATTTTCCTTCGTACTTGTAACAAAGTTAAAGTAATCAATTTATACGTATTATGATAATTAAGCAAGCAGTTATATAATTAAATAAAATATAATTAGATAAAGTGAATTCCGTGAATTTATATGTATGTATTTAACGCTACGAACGCCACCATCATGTTATTAAATTCAAACATTTTGAGGCTGCGCTACACAGAATGCTTGTGACGAGCTCAACTTAAAATGAATGCGAGTTTGGGTGGCATCCAAAGAAATTTTAAATTCTACAATAAGTGGATGATATGTAAATTTGTTTGACTACTTATCGAAAATTATTTGCTTTAATATATGCTGATGGAAATTGAGCATCACATAATGAAAGGAGAAAATTTGCTAAGCATTATTGCCAGAGAAACTAATTCATACATGTTTTCTTTAGAACTCATAAATTTGGTGGAAGGGGGAAGGGAACTTTCATAATACCGTTCGTTGGAAAGTGGAGTAATTTAATTAAAATTATAATATATATATATATATATATAAATATATTATTATATAGATATTATTATTATTATTACATACATATTACATACATATATATATATATATATTAACAGAGGAGTATTATTACATATATATATATATATATGAGCATTTGAGTGAAAGAGGATATATATATAAATATAAATATGTTATATGTATATATATAACACACACACCCCACATATTACACACACATATATATATTACATACATAAAAAAAAAAAAAAAAAAAAGAAAAAAGATATATATATATATATATATATATATATAAAAGAAGAAAATGAAATGAAAATATAACTTAAGCTTGAATGCCTAGACCGAAACGAGAATCTGCGTTATGTTAATAATTCCTTACGTACTGTCATAGATTTCGGTTCAATTTATAGTTGAGTTATTTTTCTCTTTTTTTTTTATTAAACAAAAAATATTTAACCCTTTCGCTGCTGAGGACGTCAACGTTGTCGGCACGCGTAATTGTGATCCGTAAAGGACTGTATGAGGGCAATGTGTGGTCGTAAATCGTATTCGTTCTATACGAAGTTCAGCCATGAACTCTTTGGTTTTCTTTCTAATTTTACGTTATACTTCATTTATCTTGTGACCTTTGGCAAATTTTTAGACCTGTTTGAGCATATAAATCCTGGCCCCGCCTTCGAATCTAGTTAGTATGAACCAAGCGCCATCAGCATGGAGGTGTTTCAAAGCTCGGTTTTATTATTTAAAATTCTTAGTTTCTATTATATCTCTAGATGCTGGGTGGATTTTTATCATTGTATCCCCCTCATCCCCCCATCCCAATGACTTTCTTCTATACTTGGTATCCTCTTTCAATCAATTTCTTTCCTTTCCTTCCCCTTACCCCATCCCCTTACCCAACCCCAATGTTTACAAAATTTCTTCATTTTATCTTACTTCGTACTTCTTGCTTCCTCTTCCAGAAAGGATTTTCATCATGTCCTCTCTTCTTTATATATATAAATATATATATATATATATATATATATATATATATATATATATATATATATATATATATATATATATATATATATATATATATATATATATATATATATATATATAAATAAGGAATAGGAAAACATTTGTAAATTCATCGGAAGCGGATTTATTTTTTACAAATTATTATACGGTATATATATATATATATATATATATATATATATATATATATATATATATATATATATATACAATATATATATATATATATATATATATATATATATATATATATATATATATATATATATATATACACAGAAGCAAAATAAATACAAACGCTGACCCAGCACTGACACAGCGAAATAAATAAATGTGTGTATTTCTACCGTCACGAGCGGTACACATGCTGACTCAGCTGGCGCAGCTAGTTAATAAAAATAAAAAATAATTTTTTATTTATTATTTTAATAATTCATTACCTTTTACTCTCACAAGAAGTTCGTGTCTTTACTCTCGTAGCGAATTATTAATAAGCAAGTAATAATTCTCATTTATTTAATTCCAATGTATTATTTTCCATTTTTATAATTATTTTCAGTTACACAAATTTTATTTAAATTTATTCAAATGTATTGTTTCTTTTCATGTTGCAACATGGCAAAAAATTACATTAAGTTTTGAATTTTCAAATCATTTTTCAGTGGATAATTTTATTCAATGCAAAATCTCATCATTTTATAAAGCGGCCGCAAAAAGCAACTTCGAGCCAGTAACGTATCAAAACACACCATCAACAACTTGATTTTGCCTATTTCTTAAAACTTCTTCAAAAACTTCTAAAAGAAACAAACAATGGAAAATTTTTAAATACAAAAAAGGCCATTAGTTCTATCTAAACCAGATAAGCCTTTACAAAAATATATAGTTTTATTTATTAGTTTGATTAACAAAAAAGAAACTATAAATATTTTCTTTGCTAGGTTTGCAAGTCAATAAAAAAGCTTAAAATAATTTTCCTTAAAGCATGACTTGGTAAACCAACTTTATTAAATGAAAGATAAAGTTAATATTAACCCCATCCACCTGAGCCTAATATTTAATAAGTTTCTATCTTCTACTGTCAAGTGATAAAGATGACCATACTGCACACATCGCACACACATCCTCCCCACCTCCTCACATCACCTCACACACACACATCCACATATTACATCTGCAAATAAATTAGTTAAAGGTCCCTGGAACCTCAAAGCATTTTCATACAAATAAACATGACAACACCTTTAAAGACTGAATAAGATTGACCTATTATTATTACATATTACATACTATATATATATATATATATATATATATATATATATATATATATATATATATAGTATATATATATATATATATATATATATATATATATATATATATATACAGTATATATATATATATATATATAAATAAAGTATTAGTTTTAAATATAATTAAGGTGAATGGAATATAAAGGAAGGAATTGAAGAATGAATAATGGAAGAGGGAATGCGGTAGGAAGGAAGAGGAAGGAGGAAAGGAATGGAAGTGGAATGGATGGATGGAAGGAAGGAATGGAAGAAGGGAAAGGTAAACCTGGGAAATGCACTTTAAGATTCTAAATTTGATGAAATTGAAAAAATCAGATATTTCTTTTACCTTCAAATATAATTTAATTAATATTAACAAAAATTAAAAAAGAAATTGATATATAAATTTTTGAGCTTCACACTTAGGCTTATAAAAAATGAGTAAGCTTAGGACATTTTATTTCAGTCTAAATTCTTGATGAATTTAACGTAAAGTTTGTAGAGTGAATTGACAGGCCATGACACCTTTTTTTTTTTTAAATTAACGAATACCATAGCGTGGGTCTCCCGTCGCACCCCATGCATGCCAGACCGCCCGCGGGCTTCCGGCAACACCTGGAAGGAATAAAATTAATTCTTCTTTTTTTTTCGTACAAAATGAAGGAAGGCAATCTTAGCGTAGGTAAATAATTCTGAGATAGGATTACCAACCATTCCGATACTAATTTTTTTTATTGCTCCGTGGTTTAATATAGACCCAATAATACTATAGGGTACCGTAAAAATTCAACAGATCCAGCTAAAATGACATTTCTTATTAACAATCTTAAAGATCATGCATTTATTAAATGTTGTTAGCCATCTTTGTATAACAGATGAGAATTATAAGAGCGCAATAGATTTATTTATTATATAAGAAACTTTTGGATTTACCCTTCATTGTAAATGAATTTATGAATAGGATATTAGACTTAAAAGTACCAGAAGGATACGATAGGGAGTATTAAAAAATAAATATTTACGTTCAATTATTTTTGAACCTAAAAATTAGGACATAGATTTGTTACCGGAAATAATTTGTTTTTAGTAAATATTGATAAAAATTGAACGTCACATAATGAAATGAGAAAATTTGCAAATATTAATTTGAGAGAACTCTTTCATACACGTTTTCTTTAGAACACATAAATTTAAATGGGGGAGGAGGAAATTTCATATAATCCTTTCATTGGAAAGTGAAGAAATTTAATTAAAATTATAAAATAATATTATTTTTTTAATTTTTTTATATTACAAAAAATGAAAAGAAAAGCTAAATTATTGCTTCGAATGCTTCCTTGAAAAATGTCATAGATTTTCATTCCACTTTCTTAACTTTTTTTTGTTTTTTTTGTTTGTTTTTTGTTTTTTGTTAAAAAAATGAAAATTTTTAATAAAAAGTAGTTGAAAATATTGTTTGTTACTTTAATAGTTTCTTACGTATTGTGTAGATTTTCGTTCAATTTATATTGATTTATTTTTCTTTTATTAAAGAAAAAAAAATATATTTAGTAAAAACAAGTAAAAAATATTTGTTTTTATTTATTACTTTAATAACTCGTTTCGTTTTTCTCATAAGAAGTTCGTAATTTTACTCTCGTAAGTAACGTATTATTAATAAAATAAATAAGAAATTCTCTTTTATTTACTTCCAATTTATTATTTTCATTTGTTATAACAATTTTCAGTCGCACAAATTTCCTTGAAATTTATAAGAATTTATTAATTCTTTTCAATTTGCAAAATGGTAAAATATTACATTAATTTTTGAATTTTAAATTCTTTTTATCAATGGATTAATATTATTTAAAGCAAAATCTCGTCGTATTTTATAACTTCAAGCTAAGTAGCTTATCAAATCACTCTTATTGAAATATAATCTACCCTAAAAGAACCAAACAATAAGAACCACCTTATTCTACTATCCTTGAAAATTAACTTATATATGTATATCAAATAACGATTGATTGATCTGAGCCATTTAAATTAGAAAAATAAGCTTTTAAAAAAGTTTTATTTTATTATATTTTTTAACAAAACAATCTATAAATATTTGCTTTGTCAGGTTTACAAATCAATCAAAAAGTGTAAAATAATTTTTCTTAAAGCTTGACTTGTTAATATCATACATTTATTAAATAGTGAAGGAGTAAAAATGGAACACCTAAATGTTCCATTTTTACCCCGTTCCATTTTTAAAATTCTAGTTCCATTTTTAACCCCGGTATGAATTAAAAGTAGAACACTATATATATGTAGTATATATAGTATATATATATAGTATATAGTATATATATATAGTATATATATATAGTATATATATATATATATATATATATACAGGTATATATATATATATATATATATATATATATATATATATATATATATATATATATATATATATATATATATATATAACATATGAGAGAGAACAGGAGCAGGAGAGAGGAGAGAGAGAGAGAGAGAGAGAGAGAGAGAGAGAGAAGGGATGGAAAGCGAAATTGAAAGGAAATGTGTGTGAGAGATAGAGAGAGTATGAAATAAGGAAAAGATAGATGGAGAAATTGAAAGGA
>JABUQX010118116.1:0-35000 GCA_015478945.1 Trachelipus rathkii
TTCGCGGTGATGTGGGTGAGGTGGGGGTTGTGTGGTTTGTGTTATTGGTTCTGATTTTTGTGCTATTTTGTTTTTTTTTCGTTTTATGTCGTTTTTTTTTTTTCAGCTATAGCTTTTTAAAGTAAATGAATTATAAATTATATATTTGACATTTCATTTTGTGTGAAGATATAGATTAACATGTAATGATATTAGTGGAAGTAAGGATTATACATGACTTAGGGGGAGGAGGGTGGAAGGAGTGGAGGGGGAGCAGCAAGAGGGGTAGCGAGGATAGAGGAAATTGAAAAGATGCCTGGAGATAGAGAGATGGATTAAATTGAAAGGGAGGGAGGAGGGAGGAAGGATGAATGAAACAATATTTTGAACAGAAATAGGATGTGGGGAGAATTGTAAAACTTATAGTTATAGTAGAAACAAAAATTAAAATATATAAAGTGGATTTTGAGGATTGAGAAGGATAATTGAGAATTGTTAAATCGTATATATATGGCATATTTATAGAATTCTTTGAGTTTAGTTTGAGGATATCATGTGTTCATTGATATCTAATATAAAATTTCTTTTACGGTGCGGTTATATTAGCGATGTCGGTATGGGTTGCGGTAAGAGGTGACCTTGTCGGGGGTATTTTTTTGAACAAATAAAATGTTGTGGTGTAATTTTTTTTTTGTGCTAATTTTTTTTTTCTGAGTTTTTTTGTTATTTATTGTTTTTTTTTTGTCTTTGTTTTTTTGTTTCCAGGAACTATTGAGTATGACGATGGAGAGATAGTTGCAGCTTCAAAAACACTAAAAGTGGGACAGCAAAATGGAATGTGACAGTTTTCCGGGCAGTTCATCTTGTGAAAGATGTTTGAAAAGTGGTTTTGGATTATATTAAATATATATATATATTTATATATATATTATATATTAGTATATATATATATATATATATATATATATATATAATATATAATATAAGTATAATATATATTATATATAGTAAATATGTTAGGTTAAAATGCTATATATATAGCGAAAAAGTCATATATTATCATGGAGAAGAGGCCGGCAAGTGGCCGAACTGCAAGTCTTTCGGGCAACCTGGAGGAAAATTGAAAATCCTTTCTGCATCCCACAGTAACCTGTTACGTAGTAACGCTGATGTGCCACCACCGTGCTCCAAACAAATCCAAGATCAATCTCCAATACTCTCCACTCACTTCCATTTCTTCCTTCTACTCATCTGAGGATCTTTCCCAGACTTATGCTCAGCCTTTTCTAAAATCCGGTGACACGAAACAAACCCAGACCTAGAATCTGAAATAATGTCCAAGTATTGCAACAAGACAGTGAGGTAGTAACTCCATAACTGCAATAGATTGCAACATGAGGAATCCACAAATCACTGTTAATATCTAACATTGGCTACTGTTCCTTCATACACACATGATCTGCCAGTTGTACTTCTATCTACAACCCACAGTACAACAAACAAATTCCTCCCCTTGACAAATATAGAACATTACAATTCAACACAATAAGTTACCAATAAAACCTTAAAGAATATTCTTTTCTAAACAACATAACATAGCACATAGTTTGATACAAGAAGCCACTAGCGATAGATATCTAGAACCAAAATTCATGGCTATTTATTCTTCCATCAAACCCAAAACGCAACACACTACAAAACTTACTACACACTCACTACATACAGGAGAGTGAGGGCCGAGCGGTGGGCAGGGAACGGGGGGGATACCCCATGACGCATTAAACGAACCACAAAAACACATACCGTCACCATAATAACAAAAAAAAACATACAATCTATAGACTACACCTCACACACTCGACCACAATGCCCAAAATTATACCTCACTCAGAAGATCTGTTGATAAAATTGATTCTGGGCGGAGACTTCAATGCTCACCATTCACCTGGTAAAGTCAAAACAACTCAAAGAGGAACCCACATCTAAAGCCAACTCCAACATTTAACACAAACAGCAACCAGAAACCACCTCAAACAACCAATGTGACATCATCCAGACATAATTAGTATGTTCACAAATTATAACCACAAAACCACTGGTAAAAACACTGAGCCTACAACTCTGACTAGACTCGTACTTTCTATCTTTTCATTATTATTACTCTTTTTTGAAATGTCAACAAACATTCAAACTATTCTTACTCAAAAAAAGAACTACAAAAGTAGACTGGACAATACACGCAAGCATATATGAAAACATACATATCAGTCTCTAAATAATCATAACATGAAACACTGCAACAAAGCATACAAATTTCCACTCTCTAATCAAAATAGACAGTTAACCAAAGCATCCAGAGATACATAAGGAGAAATACACGTCAATCCTTAAGCCACGCTGAAAATAGAAGCAGCTAATCAAACAATCGCAACTGACGTCGGAACAGAAAAACAGACTTCACCATTTGTCAACGACAAACAGATTAACGCCACTAAACACCCAAATCATAAACTAACAAACACATTCTTCAAACAACTGCCAAACCTTCCTCACCAAGAGAACATCCAAATCACGAATAACACCAGAATGTGGAAACAATAAATACTCCACACACACACAGCCAACCACACACACACACCACATAAACATCCAAAAAATCAAAATACAAACAACATGCAAACAATCTCACAACTCCTGCAAAGCAGAACAAAAACCACACACATTCAACAGGAAAATCAAAAAGAACCTCGAGAACAAAAAAACAACACGACTCCATGACATAGGAAACCACAACTGACTAAAATAACATGAAAAGATAGACACTTAAAAATTGTGCTCTATTGTGCAATTATACTCAAAAAATCATCTTTCAAAAAATTTAAAACACAGCTGTAACACAATTAGCACAAATAGATAAAAACCTCATTAGCCTAATTCAACCATGAAAGGATGGTTGGAGGCTATATGTAGGTGTAAAGAATTAAAAACAAAGGAAAGAAACCATAACTCTAGACAACAAGTACAATCATAATTACCATTCCTATTATACCCCAACCACCCTCACTCCCACACACCTAGTAGAAAAAGAACATACTAACAAAATAACTCCACACATCATCACACGCAAATTCCAACCACAGTTTCAAACAAAGCACTCTCACTACCAAACAGCAACTCAGCAAACATTAGACAACTCACAACCAAACTCATAAACATAATCATTAGCCAATCAACATACAACAAAGCATTTCAGTACCACCCGACACCAAACAATGATCACAAAAATAACATCTAACATCCCCAAACTAAAGAATGATTTCCAATTTCAATCATGATGAACAGCTCAAATACAAACAATACAAAATATCCAGAACATTAACAATGGAGTACCTCAAGGCGCAATACTATCCTCACACTATTCAACCTATTTACGTCCTTATCTACTACAATCTAAACAACCACACAATCGTAAAATCCTACGCAGATGACACGGCCTTGAGCCGACACACCAGAAACCTGAAACAGGGATACAAAAACGTGACACACACAATTGCACCTCGACCCTCAACTTCAAACATCGGTTAACAGAAAACAGGAACGTCGTCCACCTCCACCAAATCAAAACTTCAATTAAAAATTACTCTGACGCCAACTTGTGCCATAACACCCATCCCCTAGACTACTAACAACAGAGACCTCTACCTTTACCCCAAAAATTTCTACACGCACACAAGGTCCTAAACAAGATAGCATTATCACAATCAAACTATAAATCTACAGCGATCGATGATTGCAGCGCACGAAGAAATATATGTACAATACTAAATGGAATGACGGAAACATAGTCACGCGTATGCACATTTTTTTGAAGACAACAGTAGAGCCATCGACTCACATTGGCGAACGCTAAAGAGTCGTTTAGCAGATACACTCCTATCCTCGAACTTCACAGTTGGGCTAAATTAAATTATGCTAGCTATTTACACATCTTTGTTATTAAGAAGGGATCTCCAGACTTCTGCTCCTAATGAGCCATAGTTCCATACCCACACATAGATCAATAACAGACGCATTATACGTTCTGGCGTAGGCATCAGCAATAATACCCATACCAATTCCTACTCTTTTTACTTTTGAGTCTGAGCGCCGCTCTAACTCCACAGACGGAAAAATAACAGCACCATAAGGATAGATAGTACTGAGGACAGACATTTTCATTGAGGAGAACGACGCGGGTGCAACCGCTAGGTGTAATGACATGGCTGCATAAAGCTGGTTAGAGCATGGTGTCAACACGATGCGAGAATGGTGGACAAATAAACGGGAACTAAAGAGCAATACCATAACACAATTATATTATAGACCTTACCATTACAAGACAGATTCCCAAACTTACCTATCGTATAAACTAAAAAGGAGCTATGTTGATATTTGTAGCCGTGATAAACTTAGCAGTTAAATCAATAGACTGTACATAAGTTATTATTTGGCACCCATGTACACTCAGTTTTTACTCATAAGATACTCATAGGAATATGTCATGAGAAATATACTCTATCGTAGCCTATCCATTAATATATCATGATCATAACATGATCGCTAGCAATACCGCTTCATATTTCACCTGTTCGCAGCCAATGGCTCGCTACCATAAAAAGTGTCATTAGTTAGAAGTTGTTAGGCAAAAATATACAGTATTATTCCGAAAATAAATTAAGAATAGTAAGTTCTAAAATTACGAATATATAAATAGTCATAATTCACCTAGTAATTCATAGTATTAGAAATTACTATGCCTATTATTAGATATGCAGACTTCTTCATAATTCTGCGAGCCATTCCAAGTGCTATGTTGATTCTGTAGTCTTGGTAAAAGTGGTACTAAGTAATTCTAATTCAGATACAAGAAATGAACTTATTAACTATCGCTTTCTTATTAGGCGTGGTCCGATTCGATTACATCAAGCTGTTCCGGTGATGAAATACAGCAAACCTCTTGGTGTGTGAGTACATTACATTTACTTCACTCAACTAAACTCATAAAATCTTACCTTTAATCTACTCTATCGTCTTCAAATCCTTTCAAGTTGAAAGTACGATTACGAACATGTAGATAAGTACGCCTTATACATACGATTTAAGTAAGATTTTCACACGTCTTACTTTCTCAACACCTCTATAACAAAAATATAGAATAGCAATCTACGCTAATTAACACATTATCATGCACAACCAGACTAGCAAACTTATCTGAGTTAGAACACACTGACTGTATTCTAAATTTCCAATCCCAAAATCTCTCGCCCAGAGATCGCAGGAATAACAAGCACTGAGTGACTGAGGGAAGTTATCTAGCAGAGATGAACAGCGTGGGACAAAAAGCTAAGTACTACTCTGACATATTCACTTTACCGGAAAGATGAGAGAATGGAATTTCTGAAGCAAATGAATATAAATATAGTAATATTGCACAATTTCAACCGTGTTTCGGAGTGCCTCAATGATAATTCAGCAGTTGGATCCTCGTAGAAGCAAATGGTAGTACCTTTTGGTGACGAGATTTAATTTCTTATGTATAGACTCCTTTATAATCAGCATTAATCAAGAATACAGGAATTAGATATGACAAAATGGGAGTTTTCCAACTATTTTTGTACAGTCCATCAGTCACTATCATACAGCGACTTTGCAACTATAGCCTAAACAAAAAAAAACCAAATTAACTTCTCCATGCAAAAAGTATGATCTTCTATTACTATATAGAGGACTAGCAACCCATATCTAGGTTCACACTGAGTTCGACACAGATTAACATATTAGTGTGATAGATAAACCAGCAGTCGATCACTCCCGTTTGATCTCTTCGACTTTTATCTTGCCTGTCTATATAGAGGTATAAAGAATGCGGGGCCAGCATTAACAGATCTTCAACAAATGTATTTATATGATGTCTCACGAGTCGGTGTCAGAAACTCCAAATTTTTGTGTTTTTATTATTTCCTTTATTTTATATATTTGTTTTTATTTTAATTTTATACAGAGATTCACCATTAATATAATACTTTATAATATATATTGATATAATTCACACAATTAACAGTTGGATACTCACCAAGTTCTCTTTCTTGAAGAATTCACACTTCGGAAAGGAAAAAAGGATATTTAATGATATCTCTCTTGAGAAAAAAAGAATATAAAAGCTCTAAGTCCTACCACTTTTGCCCACACTCAATTTTCTGCAGCTACACCGTGTCTTGAGCGACTAGGGCTTCTAAATTGTACTCTGGTCAATCCTGAAACATACTGTTAAAAAGAAAGCACACTCCCTATTTTCACAGCATTTCGCTCTAGTACGCTGTAAAGCTCCGAGTGAGATTCAGCATCTCCTACGAAGAACCTAGGTGATTGTTACAAGGGGATTCCTACAAAACCCGATATATATATCTCACTCATAATTATTTGCCAATAAAACTTCTGTCTCTTACACAATTCCATAGAAAAAGACACACAAAGTTCTTCATCTCTCCAAAACGAGGATAAATCTCTATTTGAAGAGATAATGCTTTAGATTTAAAATAGTATACCAGATTGAAGGTCATCTCAATCACATATACTAAGAAGCTCTTCAAAATGTCTAACACTCCCTTTCTCTTACTCTAATGTCTCACATTTACAACTGGTACAGCATATGGATCTAGCCTCGAAAGATACAAACATACTTGATACTTCAATTCGCACGCTATCTATCTATCATGGCTTCTTGGAGTCTCTCCGCTCTCTCCCAGATGATTTTGGGACTAATTTCAAGCTGGAGCTCAAGTTGACTTTAGATCAGCAAAGAAATTATTCAGATCCCCAAAGAAAGATAATGCTCGCTTTTACTATCACGAGTTAAGAACTGGCTTGTCAAGCAACATTATGCCCTTTTAGTATTGTTCTTCTAACTCTCTAAACACATTTTTAGATTTCCTGGTGCAGGATATCTAAGTCGTACACCTCTGATACGCACAGAAACTAAACAGCATAACGCTTCCTCCTAGTTTGTTCCTCGAGACATAAAAACAAAATCAATAAATTCCGTTGCTAATCTTAAAGTCGAGATCGTGCAACTAGCGTTGACTTACTCCAAACTACAAGTAGCTTCTGAGAGCTCATACATATAAAATTTAACTATCAGTACATATTATATCAGAGGAGCAACAAATTATACGTGCGCTCCGCTAATCCACACCCTTTTTCTGGAGGACTTCATTCGATGCGTACTTCAGCTCTAGCACACTTGCGGTCCGAATTTACAACTATGCAAATGACGCTTCACTAACACTGACACGTTTCAAGATAAGACATGGGAAGATGAGTAATCCTTCAAGGCAGGTTCAAATCGGTACAGTACGCCTGTATCTTAGTGTATAATTCTTACCTATTGTGTCAAACGACCACAAGTGCCATTCGCAAACATGATCTCTCACAAAAAGAATAAAAAGGAGTAAGAGAAAAAACATATTATACTAAAAAATAATAATAATACACTCTCACTTATATATCTATACAGAAAGCCACCAGCTTCTCCTAAAAATTAATTTAAATAACGTATGATACATAGTTGTTATAAATCCTTCATCTGATGTCTTCAAGGTCCAAGATCTTTTGTATTCATAATCCTTCAAAGACACCTCAGATGCGACATACAATTATATATCATTTCAAGACAAGAAGAGTCTCGAGAGTGCTAAAAGAAGCTAATCAATCGCCAAGCAAACTTGGACTTGTAAGGGACTCCTTTTGTAGAGTTTGCAGTATATTATATTTGACTTTACCTTATCCCGAGATTTAGAGTTAGCTTATGCAGCACCAAAAATTCAGTGTGACTGACTGTATTGGCACAGCAGCACCGAGCACGCCATGCAATGGAGTATGCGTACGGAGAGTTATGGATGACCGTACACATATCAACAACATATCTCCTCCACGTGTATGACTGGAGAAAAATGTCGATAGTATCAAATTAAACGTGATAGTGTTAAATATCTATAAAACTCATCTTCAAAAATGAGGAAAATAGCAATATAAACAGAGAGAAAAATAAACAACTTATAAGACGTTGACATATATGCGTGGACTCACTTCTTTACTCTCTCTCACACTAGACTACTCATTAACAACTCCACGACAGTAGAGTCTATTCAAAAGTCCTGCAACTATAGTTACCACGATCATTTTGAAATAAAGGTTTTTTACTACATTCATATAAAGTGCATACGACAGATCAGAAGACTACAAGAATGGAATCATATTGCCTATCAATAAATATCTTAGCTCAAGGATCAGAATATACTGAGAGCTATCTAGACACCGAACAAATATAAAGTAGACAGTAGTCGTCAAAATGCAACCAAGTCTTATTAAAGAGTCACACTGAATCTTCTCCTCTCTTCCGCCGGTGAATCAGGCTTTGCAGAGGACAATCTAACTTCGCCAAGTAGCAGTACCTTTCAGTACAGATAGACTGAAGACTCTCACTAGTGGCTACGTAAGTACTCTAATATGGATCTTACACATATAACTACCAGTTTTAGATGGAAGACTGGACTGTATGAGACACACTCACTTCCCTGGTCCACGTAATATCTCATTATGTCGTTGTATCGACATGTGGTAATTTGCAGAATCATGTGTAATTTCGAGAATCAGAGTCACGAGTGCAATAAATTTTGGGTCCCGTAAATAAGCCTCAAATGGAAATTCACAATATTGTAAAATAATAAATAAACTTTAATGATGCCAACTGCTCCTATATTATAGATGAAATCCAGTACTATCATTTAGCATATTGTTATTTATAGTTGTATTCTCTTGAATATCTTTTTAATATAATAATATATTTTGTAAATTTTTATACATTTTATTATAATTTAAAATGCAAATGTTGCTAGTTTATGTCTCTAATATTATAATATATATATATTATAGTATATATTATCATATATATATATAATATATATTATATTTATATATATATTAATATATATATAATTAATATATCTCTATATATATATATATATAATTATATTCATTAATATATATAAATATTAAAAATAATATATTATATCATATAATATATATATATAATATATATATATTATAGATATATATATATATATATCATATAATCTAACTAATATAAATGAAAAATATTATATATTATGAATATATATATATAAAATAAATATTATTATTTTAATAAGAGTACTAAGTAAAAGAAGACATCACAAATACTTAGAAGATAATTTTGTACCTGACAGATTTTGATATGATTATATTATAGAATGATTCTTAAAATATATTTGACTTATTCATTATTAAAATGTACAGTTGACTCCATGTTTTAATCTGTCTTTAATATTAATTTTGTGAATTACTTTTTAATAAATATTTAATCTATAACTATATAATCAGACATTTATAAAGAAGACGTTTGATATATATAAATATTATATATAATATATATATTATATATATATAAGTTATATTAATATATAATATATATATATATATATATAATATAAGTAATAATATATATATATAATATATATATATACTATATTACTATTATATTACATATTATTATACATTATATATTATAGAATATATAACTTCATAATATAATATTTTAATTAATTACTATGGAAGATTAATTTATCTTATATATTATATATATTAATATATATATATAATATATACATATTATTAATAATTATAGATTATATATATGTATATTATATATATATTAATATATATACTAATATATTATATATAGTATTATATTATATATATATTAATACAATATATATAAATAGTATATATATATAATTTATCTATAGTATATATAATATATAATAGGCGGATGATTTGGTATATCTATGTATGGTACGAATATGAAGAGATTTAAGAGAGAAATTGATAGATGAGATTTTGGCAGGGTGTGTGACATATATAAAGGAGGGAGTAATATAAAAGGAATAGTAGTAGTAGATAAGAGTAAGGTTAGGTAGATCGTAGATAGAGGATCAAACTCTCGTCAGCTGGAAAGATTCACAGGTATAAAAATTGCGTGAGACAGTTTCAAAGAGATACTGAAGTGTGGTAGATATTATTAATATTTTAGGGTATATGTAGGATATAGGTGGTAATTGGCAATACTTGGGGACGAGACTGACAATGAGAATAATAATATGTAGGAAAGTTGTGAATGCAGTGAAGGTGGCATGGTAGCTAAATTAAATCGATTTGGTTAGCAATGCAAAGGTATCTAAAGTCTATTAGTATGTGTGCTAGGGTCTTACAATGAGGATTATAGTTGTTACCTATGTGTTATATAGAGTAAATGTTGTAGTAGACTAATAGGTCTGGATATAGTATAAAGTATTAAGGATCTTACTAAGTTCATATATGTTCAGATGAGATCAATTATTCATATATAGGTGGTGTGCTAGTGTGAGAGAATTGATAAAGAGAGGAAAGAACGTAATAATTTGAGTGGTGTTAGGTGTGAAGAAAGGTGAAATAAAAATGTAAGAGATATAAAATGAAGTATGTTGATAGATGGTTTATGTATCAATATAGTGGAAAGGATGTAATGATATAGTAGGTATTTGAGTATAATATATACGTGAGATGTATTATGGTAGAGTGATGTTGGGAGAATCAGACCTGAGTGGTGATGATTACCGAATGAGAAAGTGGATTTGAAGGTGTTGAACGAATGTCTAGAAGGAGTGAAATGTGAGTTTGGCAGAGGGAGATAAAGATGTATGATATGAGAGGAATGGCGAGGGTAATTTGTATAGGGGGCATGGTGATTTGTTATAAGCCCACTGTAGGCAGGGATGTAACCTTACTAATCTTGACAAGACTTTACCTAATGGGAGGAGACTAGACAGTTGTCAATGTATGTCTCAGTAGGGTGGATTTTCTGTCTGTGACGAGCTTCACTAATATGGTCATAGGACTGAGGTGTTAGTCGGTGAAGGCTGGGCTTGTAATCTATTTTCGACGTTTCGTCATGTTCGGACAAAATCACTGAGCATCTAGAGAGCATGATTTTCAATCTTTGCTCTACAGAATTGCTTACGATATCATTACTGCACTTGGCCTTTCTCTAATTATAGGGGCAAGAGAAGTGAAATAAAGAAAGAAGAATATATATACAAGTAATATAGATCTATATTCGTTTGTCTCTGCATTTTTTAAGGGTGAAGTCAGAGCAAAACAATTTTTATCCAAAAATATTTTTTTTAAGTTCTCAAATCGTCTTGAATTTCTGAAGGACTAATTGTGAAGAAAAAAATAAAATATTATATTCCATTTAAATGATAAATATTTTTAATGTATATTATTATATTAATAATAGTATTTACCGAAAATTACAAATAGTATTTTTTTTAAGGCAGGGTATAGGGCTATGAAATCTACATAATGTTTATTCATATATATACCTAGATTTTCTTACTTTTAAAATATATATTTTTTAAATATTATTATCAAATATATATATTAATAATATCATATATATTACTTATATATTTCATTCAGAATTCTAGTTTATGAAATGCTCTTTGCACTCAATAGTTATATGTGGATAGGAGATTGTCATAATTGGTAGAACAATTAGTCTGCTAACCAAATGGATTCTGTATGATATTAGAAATAGTTATTAGAATGAGGATCAATAAAGTTATAAAAATTTGGGTAAAATTGGAAGAAAAATTATTATATCCCTTTTAGCAAGCCTCTCATACCCTTTCATTAAACTCTGCACAGCACTGACTGTCATAATATAACTAGATCATGGATTTTAAAATAACTCATAGAATTTTGAGATTAATTTATCTATATAATAAATTTCTAAATAACTTAATACAGTATCTGATTATTGAGTATTTCATACAAACTCTTCAAAATACCATAGTTAGTATGAGTTTATTATAAACATGTAATAAGTCAGTTGAAACTAAGCAAATATATTATATAATATAGGGTGCGTTATCAGGTATGGAGTAAAGGAAAATAAATAAAATGACTAAATAATATATTATTATGTAAGCAAAATAAACATTAAGTGGTGAAAGTTATAGTTATTTCAAATATTATGAATATATATATATAGTACTTGTATAATATTGTATCTGAAATGATTGTACTAATGCCTTCTGATTATTTTTTCAAAACATTAAATATCTATACATCTGATAATAGTATTATCCTTATGCTTCATATATTATATAATTATAAAATCTTCCGATAATATATTTATACCTTTAATTACATTAATATATGTATATCCTTAACACTTATTTAATACTAATATATACTCACATCATATTTATCTGCATATATATATGTAATATTAATTATGGAATAATATAGTACACTATGCCGTAAACTGTAATTATATATATATGAACTATATTTAGTAAGTATATAGCATTTTGCAATTCCATTTGCATCTATCATAATATAATAAGTTTATAATATAATAAGACCATTGGTAAATATATTTATTTATCATTTATAAAATCTTATTTAATATTATATTCATTAAATAAGTAAATATATTTATATATTAGCATAGTGTATAATATTAAATAAACTTTCCATCATAATGAATTAAATTAATGTTTAGTCATATGCTTTTTAACTCATTAGTATAGCTGTTACTATACTGGTTCCATAAAAAACTTTATTTCTTAACCCCCTCCCAAAGCGTTTCAAAAAGAGGATGAGAAAATTAAAAACAAATCACAAAAAAATAATATCATTTCCCATACATATATTAGCAGTATGCAGCCCCACCCTCACCCCACCTTATCCTCATCGCAAGTACTCAATTGAGCATATATTTGGAAATCAAGCTGTACTAAAGTCTTATTACAAATTATTGCACTAAAACAAAGTGAAGAAATTTCAAAATTAATTGTAAAAACAAAAAATTAGGGGCCTTCGAGCGACGGGGACAAAGGAGAGAAAAGGAGAGGTATTGTTTGTCTACCTCGCGACGGGGAGGGGCGGAAGGAACCCCCCGCGACACCCAATACGAGAAAGAAGACTGAGGGTTCCAGGAGAACCTCCCCGAGGGGGAATAGTCAGCCTAATTTTCTGTCAGTTCTCCGGGCCGAAAGCTGAGAGACTCAGAGGCCTTGTCAATAGCCCTTGCGGTTTATCCTTGGGTATTCCTTAGTTAAAAAAAATAATTATAAAGTTGGTAAGATGCTCATAGGCATCTACACAATGTGTAACTTTTTATATAGTAGTATTTTTTAGAGTAGTTTTTTACCACTGAATTCATTGTTGGTATCATTAGTAGGAATATATTTAAGATTTTTTTTTTTTTAAACTGACCACTTTTTCAAAAAGAAAAGGCAATATATACTATATATATAGTATAGTATCATTTATATATATACTATATATATATATTATTCAAATTAATCACTATTAGCAATAGAATTATATGGTATTCAAGTAAATAGCCTAATTGCAAGCAAACTTGACCTTAATTGTTTACCATATTCATGAATAATAAGGAATATTCATAATTATCAATAGATAATTATTATAGATTAACAGTATTTTCAGTATAGCATTACCTATGTGAATATTATAACTTCTGGGCGTCGTACAAGGGGGGGGGTGCTAGGGGGGCAAGCTGCCCCGACCTTCTAGAGAGGTTTACATCTTTGATAGAGAGTCTACTAGTCGAATTTTTTTGATCTCAACGCCCCGTTTCCGGAGTGACTAAGCGTTATAGTAATAGGATATATGATTATAGTATAATAATATATTGTAACAATTATATATCATTAAACTATATATATATAATATATATTATAATATATATATATATATATATATATATAGAGCATAAATCATGGGACGGTACGTTACAGAGTGGGAGAAGACAGGGCGGGCAGCAAGGGGGGGCAGGGGGAGGGGGGGGCAGGCGGAAGGAACAGCATGCCCCTTGAAGTGTTTAACTCTTATAGAGTTAACTCTGCGAATTTTTTGATTCCACGTCCGTTCCGGGTGACTGGCGTTAAGTACGATATATATATTATACTATATTTTTTATTTGATAAAAGTGCTTCTATATATATATTATATAAATATTGCACTTGTCATACTGATAATAGCGCAATGTATATATATAGTTATATATACTATATATATATTTATATTATATAATATATCTATATATATATATATATATAATATATATATTATATATATATATAATACGAGTATATCCATGACGAGGCTAGTTGCAATCGTGCATTTTCTTTACATTTCTCTTGAGCCGATACACTTGAAGGATTAGCTCACTCAATTTTTATATGAAATCTTTTAATTGTAGAATAAGAGCTGTAGCACTGTTATTTGCTATCTGTAACGTAGTGCTACATGAAATGTGTATAATTTGAGTTTTTATTCATTTACATCTTGTGTGAAGTAAATCAGTCCCATAATTAGACTACTTGCAATGATTGTTTACTTTTTTTCTAATATACCGTCATGTATAAACCGCGAAGAGGACCCGGTCAATGAGATTATGTAATATTATTTAATATAAGGGAGAGATACACAACCATGAGAATCGGTCTTTATTAGCGCTTATACTATTAATCTGAATTTGTCATTGAGGTCGTTTTATCGATGCTATTTAATAGTATTATTAATTATTATTAAAATTTATATATTATTATTATATGATTATATTATTATTAATATTATTTAATTATTATTATTATTATTAATTTATTAGGTAAATATTTTAAAGCAATTGCGAAAGGATACTGCGTTGTTATTTAAACTAGTATTATATATATATATATATATTAATAATATAATATATATATATAGTAATATATATATATAATTATATATATATATATAATATTATATATTAATTATATAATAATTATATATATATATATTATATATTAAATACTATTATATAATATATAATATTATATATAATATATATATATATATATAATAATATATATATATATATATAATATAATATTATATATATAATATAGATTATAATTTACGTTTATATATATAAAATTAAATATAAGAATATTTATTATATTTTTTAAAAATTAAATAAATGCATATATTGAGTTAAAGTGTGGAACGCATAATCACTCGACTCGTCGTTAAGTTTTTTTTCAGAATGGGAAAGAGATTGTTATTTCTTGAGATTTAGTGTCAATAGTACAAGAAATGCCAACCACGCCTCTTCTTCAGACGTCATGTATATATTTTTTACTATTATTATAAATTGATAAGTTATATAACAATTCTATACCTTATTTATTTTTAAGTGTTTTGATTACGCTTAATGGTCGTAATCTATGTTACTCAGGTTCATATAATAGTAAAAAGAAGCATAATTTTGATCTTTTCGCTTTTTATTGTTGTTGACCACGGTGTTATATTGTTGGTAACTCTGTGATGCTCATAACTCGATCGATTTTTATTATTAAATGTTAGATGGTTGTATTTCTTTTTGTAAGCGGAATGCTTTGTATTTTGGTGATTTGCTACAAAAGTAAATGTAGTATTTGTTTAAAGTAATAAGTGATCATAATTTCGAAGTGTATAATATTGCTTATTATAGTGTTTAATATTTTAAAGTTAACCAGGTTTGTAAAGAGAAATTGTGAATATTAAAAGAGTTCATAAAGAAAATGCATGATTATCAATCAGGTATGTAATCATTTAGAATTAGATTACATTCAAGCATATTGACATTTCCTTTCAGACGTTATGTATTGTAATTTAAATTTCAAAGTTTTACGGCAGTCAGTATATTTTGACGATAAATATAGCATTTGATAAGTTCATGTATTGTATTTATTAAAGTAAAGGATTAATGTTAATTTTGTATACTCAAATGTCTATGATTTACAAACATAAGATTTATTTTAAATTACTATTAGGCAACTCTTTTGCTGGAGAAAACGTTGTAGAAAGCATCAGCTTGTTTTCTTACTATTTGTCACAAGTCATATGTACAAATCTATGATAAAGTAAATTTCAATTTAAATAATATTTCAAGTAATAATTTTAAGATGATACCTTCGTATCGATCAGATATCTATCAGTATACAATATTTTGTTTTTTAATAGCTTCCCTTATAGTATTCATGAGGTGTGCAACTGAAACACATCGGAAATGAATAAGTATTGTTTATATATAAATAATATATGTGAATCAAATGATTTGTATATGATTATATAGTAAGGAGATAGAAAACTGTCTATGTTATGCATATATAATATTTTATGGTTGCACATATATAACTTAAGTATATATAAATACTATATTGCTAAATGTATATATATATGGTCGTTGATTTATATTGCAAGAACGTAATTTATTAAAAGCATTAAAAAAGAGACCTATTATTAAGTTATTACATAAATAGAGTAGTGTACATATATTTGTGTGTGTTTAGTACAAACACGTATGTATATTATGTGTGACTCTTTATACAATATCATGGAGGAGGGAATGAGAGTTTTTCTTCACATTTAAATAGCTTTACAATATTTATTTTTTATTTTTATTAAAGTATTTTAAGTTAAATCTCAGTGGTTTTCTTGTGTGTTTCCAAAAGGTAGTTTTCTTATATTTATTTCAAATTTCAGATTAACTAATTTATTTTTAGGTCTCAAAGACACTGATTTCATAATCAAAATATTGATCATAATAATAACAGGTAAATTCACTGATGAAGAGTATTAATGACTGGCCGGTTCTCATATAAAAACAAAGAACCCGTTCGATACCGTATGTTTTAACATGAAGCGACCTAATAGGGAGAATACGTTGGTTGAGTTTTTGAGTATGATTGTATTAGCAATATGCATATACAGGCCGATAACCATCATTCGACAGGAGGAGTCTGATACTGATCTACGATTAGATGCTCGGAATCTTAGAAAGTATTGTTGGTTGTATTGTCACGGGGGCCTGGCAAGGAATTATTTATCTGCTAGAAAAAAAATATTTTAATTGACCTAACATGAACAAATGTATTATTATTTTCCTCCTCCCCCCCTTTACATTTAAATTGGGCGTTCTGTACTCGGGATTTTATATTTTATAACCACACCAGTATCATTTAATTTATCGGATTATATCTATATGAATTGGCTATGTTGATGAATTTGTAATTTTATTGTCTACTTTAACGAATTATGCTGAATATTTATTATATGGAGCACAGTGTTAACTTCATATATGTACAATAAATGTTTTGCCAACATACACTATTGATGCGAGGAGAGTAGCGATGTTTAAATACTAGGATCATCTCTATAATTAAAAATTAACATCTGGTTTGATATTATCAATATGTTTGAATATAATATGAGAAGCTTATTAACTAGCAATAATTATCATGAGTCCATTGTATTCCAGGATTATTCATTATATGGTTGAGAGGTTGCCAATCATATATATGCTATTGGGTGAAATAGTACTTTGCATTGAATCAAGTACTATTGTTTGGAAACAATTTAACAACTGGAATAGATTTAATACTGTTATAATTTTTATGCCTTTTATAAATATATATAATACTGATATTATGATTAATAATTATAAGTATTAATAATTATTTAATTTCTTAAACAACTCTGTTTATTTATTTTATTAGATATACTAATATTACTAAAAAAAAATAAAATACATATAAGATATATAGTATATATTAATATAATACATATAATATATTAATATATAAATATATATATAAGATATCAGGTACACAACCTTTAAAAAAAAAAACAGTAATATATAATATATAAATATACGTATATAGTATATATTTATAAGATTATAATATATATATATTATTATATATTAAAATATATATATATATATTATATTATAGGGAAAGTAATATTAATTAATTAATTATAATTTACTATCTTTGTCAATAACAAAGTTGAGTGAAGCGAAAATAGTAATTTTGGAATTCCCGATTTTTCTCAAATTTAGAGTTTAGGGTCGAAGTACTATTGTTCCCACAAAATATGTTTTTGCTAATAATTTACGTGAGGCTATGTTTTAAAACCTGTAATATATAGTATATATTTATTATACTATAAGAATGACTATGGTAACAAGGTAAGTAAGATAGTATAATTATATTGATATGTATGATATATACACATATAATTATATACTATTATATTCATATATATAAATTATTTAATATATAGTATACATATATACTATTTTATAAAATATTATATAATTAATTAAATTATTATATATAAGTATATAACTAATAATAACATAGTATATATTATCTAAATATATATAAATTAATAAGCATAATATATACTATTTTATTTAAAAATTGTAAACATATAATAATTTAATTACCTATACTGATATATATCATATTATATATACCCTATAATATATAATATATATATACAGTATAATGTAATATATTATAATATATTATATATATAATATATAGTTATAATATATATATACTATGTACTATATATACACATCTTTTTCATATTTGTTGTGAGAAATTTGTTTTCCTGCGTGTGATCAGTGGGGAGCAAAATTTCGGCATAAATTTCTTGTAGAAAACTCGAGCATGTGATTCCGTTGCGCTAAGAAGTGACTTTGTTGACAAACAGTAAAATATTTTGACTAATTTGGGTTTTTGAGTAAAACTATATATATACAATTAGGACGCTAACACTGACTTGTGGGAGATGTGTAATCATGGTCTATCGGGTAGGAAGCCTGCTAACATGTTGAAGGAGAGACTGCTAAGGAAGCGGAGATTGGAACAGCAAAAGATTGCTATGCTGCTTAGAGGAGAAAAAGGGTTAGCGCTTGAGAAGCCGAAAGAGCGAAAGCTAAATTGTTGAGGCAGGAGAAAGATGCAAGGAAGAACAGAGAGAGGATGTTGCAAATGAAGCTAGATGCTGATCGATAGACAGGCAGTCGAACGAGGTCATGCAGGAAACAATCATAAATGTAACGCTGTCAAACTTACAAATAAATGTTAATAATACAATTAATCGAATATAATCCATTCTTATAGAAAGGTGTTTAACTTGCCTGTGAGTTGGAATATGATGATCTGTGAAAACGCAAGCGGAAGCAAATGAAATCGTCATTAAGGCAATAAGCAAGCGTTAGTCTAATAGGTCATAACATTTACGATAATAAGTAGCGTTAAAAGTATTCAATCAATATTTGTCTGTTGAATGAGCTAAAAGAATTAGATAGCCCTTTATCTAAAAGAGCATCTGTTTTAAACCAGATGTAACGGATCTGCACAGAAAGTGGGTACGCTTTGACGCCAAATATACAAGAAATATGGTGAGTCCATATAACAACGAAGATTGATGATAACTCTGATGGGTGACCCACTGTCAGAAGTTATTATTGAAGGGCTCTGAGGAAGTGGAGTACCAACGTCAGTTAAGTGAAATTATAGCAGAGGCAAACTGATACGATGACATATCACCCTAAGATGAGTCTATTGATTTTTCTCAGTCGACAAGTAGATTAAAGTACTAGTCTACCAGCAAAGACCTTGCGAATACCTGAGAGGAACAAAGAAGGAAGGATACCCCGGAGGAGATTTATAGAAGTCCAGTATCGAGGGTTAACGCTCATGGATAGCATCATGCTATATTCTGAAACTACCTCGGAACAATTAGTCAGGAGCAGGACGACGTCACGGAATCATAATCACGGCGGCTGTATAAAATAAAAGCTAATACAAATCTCTAGATCAAATTATAATACAGGTAAATAACAGTAATTCAATTAATCTTTAGATCGAGAGGACAGTGGTCTACTGATTAACGAGTATGTAGTCATTAAAGCATATGACCACAATCGTATCATTCTGTGAGCGACAAATCAAAGATGCTGAACGGAAAGATTAATGTAGCTCCTGAACTAGCGACTAACATCGACAGGCAACCATCTGTCTGCAGTAGCAGTGGCAGCCCAGGGCTGTGTTCACGTTGGCTATGCAGAATGTCAGAGGAAAGGGCATCATATTGGCTATATCGATTTCGTACCGTCCCACAAAAATGAAGCCCCTATCACAATCTTTCTAAAAAAAGATATGGATATTCGTGTATGTTTAATTTTAAGGGATTTGAATTTATAATAGGAGCGATATATTGAGGAAGACAGAGTACTTGTCCAACCCCTGGTGGTGTAAAAAGGAGTGAATGATAAATTGTAAGGCAACGTGGGTAGCATTCCGGACTTTTCCTGCTAATAGCGGTCAATATAAGTTACTGAAATTAGGTTCAGGTGAATATAAAGTATGAGTATATACGGAATACTCCTGAGATGAACTTGACAATGATATAGAGAAGATGTGTGGAAATACGACCAATGGTTTTGTGCACACGTAGTATATTAATTTTAACATATCCTACTTATATATAATTATCAGCTATACGCTTGTCATACTTATGGACGAGTGAATGTTATCAAGTCAATAAAAACACAAAAATATATTTACTACCGCGTATAAAGATACTGCGTTGAGTATTTAATAAGTGTCCGTTAGTGGGTCGCGAGGAAACTTTCGTAACCAGTAAGTGAGGTGTTATGTTTGGATGAACAACATGACAGATCAAGGCATTCTTGGACGTTGAAAGTCGGACGTGAATTATTTATTGAAGAGAGGCTACCAAACATATTACGCTCGAAATTTAATAATATAAGACTGTTGGAATAGCCATCAATACATTCATCTACTTATATTTTTATATTAAACGTTTGGTAGTAGGACAGACCGGCAAGACACTATAAAGTAAGGTTGCTGACCAATGGAAAGTTCGTCTTATGATTAAAGTATTGGTTGATAAATTGAGGGTGAATTCTTTATAGTATTATAGTCAAAGGTGCACTATTGGTGTCGGGAGTATAGCCCCTGTGTCACCGAACAACCACCTTCCGCATAATGCATATGGAATAGATCGAAAATTTACTGTGTGTCGATGGGTCTCTCATATTGAAAAAAGGGCGAGGCAATGAACTCATTCTTAGGAAAGTTGCCTAAATTATCCTCCCCCACACATTCAGGCTCCCTATCCATCGCCGAGAAAACAGAATACTTGTATTTATCCTCAGTTCTCTATAACATGCCCTAGCGAGGAAGAATCAGGAACGAATCTATAACAATCGAATGGCTCAATGAGTTTTCGGAGGCAATGGCGGAGTTTTTGGAAGAGGGAAATTTTGTAGAGAAGAAACGAGTCAAAGCGATATCCTTATTTCTTTGAAAAAGTTAAAATCTAATATGTTGTGGCAACATCTTTTAAAGAAAATATCATATCAGATGTCATAAAACAAAACCCAAGGAGGCCAACTTCTGAGTTTAAGTGTGATCGCATAAATCAACACGCTAAGAAGGAATACACGCACAGAATAATGCACTGCACCCAGGTACCGGTCCCGCCGCTGATGCATACCATCTTCTTCCAGAGTATCCTCCAGGTAATGTCTATGTCTCAACAGCATGTGATTGTTGTGTTGTCGAAACTTTTTAAACAGGAGAGAAGATAAGTGGGATGTATTCCTCAAGAACCTGGTCTACATGTTTGACTGGATGTTTGTGGTGAATTTGGGTTATAGGTGTGAATCTGTTTGCTGAGTATTGGTAATGTTAGGTTGGATAGGTCACATCTTAAAGCGTTGTCAAGGATACTGACATGGTTCTGGTAGCTGGAGTCTGAAATTCTGCTGGGTGTTTGTATGTTTAAAAGCGTTTTACGTGGTTTTCTGTAGTCGGTGATTTGTTTGGTGGTAGCTGGAATTTTGGTGCTAGTTCACGTTGAAATATATGGGCGTATATGGAGAAAGGAGGTTGCTTGGGTGATGTGTGGGTAGGGTTTTAAGAGGAGTGAATGGTGGCTCATGTGGTGATTGGGTATTTGGAAAAACGAATTGTGTTCTATCATGTCCAGGTGTGTGTCTCTATGGGTAGAATTTTCATTTCTTTCATGCGGTGTGTGTTGTGGTAAGCTTGTGATGTCATCCGTTATGATTCTTGCGAGCTTTGTTTTGTGTCGTTTAGTTATGTTTATTGTTTAGTCAGTAGTAGTGCAGGTTAGAGAAGGGTAGTTTAGAGTATGGACGACGTATTGTTTGTAAATAGTGGTGGAGTGATGGTTTATTGTTGTGAATACCTGTGCTAGGATGGTTCTGTAATAAGTTTATGTTTCTTGTTAGCAGATAAACTGTTGTCTGTGTTTTGTGACAGTGAAGATGAGTGTCCAAGTGTTGCTCTGAGATTTGTGGAGTTTTGTTAAAGGAAATAGCAATTTCGAGACGAGTCAAGATGATAGTGGGGTATGTGGCAACGACAAGTTGGCAGTCAGTGGTAGTTAAGGTGATTGAAAAAATTTTGTTTGCTGAGTGGGGACATTGTTTTTGTAGCACATGTTTTGAGTGTTGTTGATGTAATGTTGTGTCAAGATTTGTGGCTGTGTTTAGGTTCTGGTGTGTAGTTGGGTTAAGGTGTATTAGTCATCTGCGTAAGTTTTTAATTGGATTGTGTGTTTTAGTTTGGTGCTTGTGGATAGATTGGCTGTTAAATATTTGAATAGTGTGCGGGAGAGCAGTGCCTTGAGGTACTGTCTTTGTGATAGTTACTGTTACAACACACACACACACACATAATATCTTATATAACTAGCATATATATATATAACTATATAAGTATACTATATATAGATATATAATAGTATAATATCATATTATTTATCATGATATATACTATACTAGATTAATATATTATATATTATAAAATACTAATATAATATTAGTTAATAATTATATAATAATATATTATATATAAATAATATATATATATATATATAATATATAATATATTATATATATAAATATAATTAGATAATATATATATAGTTAATATACTCTCATAATATAATATATATATAATATATATATTATATATTATAATATATACTATATAATTATATATCATAATATATATATATTATTATATATATAATATACTATATATTACAGGGAAAGTACAACATTCCGTAGTCACATGTAGGGCATCCTTATTCTAAGACCTTTCTACATAATAATCGGTGATCTACCGTCGGAATGCTCTCCCTTAAAAACACAAACATTATATATACTTAATATATATATATATATATATATATAATATATATATATATATATAAATATAAATATTAAATATATATAAGTATAATAATAATAATTGACTTTATGATTAAATATATATATTAATATATTATTATATATATACTATATATATATATAGTATTAATATATATTTAATATACATATTAAACATATCTATATTTGGATTTAGTGAACATCTAAATGCATTGTATCTTTTTGGAAAATGTATGCAATTCAGATATGTTGTTTCATTACTTTGAAATAAATAAACTACAAATTAACATAAACGGACTCACACTTCAACTTGCTTGGTAAATTAACATATAAAAAATTAAGCGAAATATAAGTCTAATAAAGTTAGACAAGAGAGTCTTTTTGTACTAAATAAATCTTGAGATATAAAACATAAGAAAAAAAATATACTAAAATACAAAAAACATAAAAAACGAAAAATAATTAACGTAAACAATTAAAATGACTTAAGATATAGGCATCCTTATAGTAAATAGTGAAGATCCCATATGTATTCTCAAAATAAAAAAAAAAAAAAATTCTCAACTATATTACCTGCGCTACTCATACAAAAACATAGCAGTTAAATTATAGAAAGTCTCTTGGCAGTAGACTCGGCATAGCTTTTATCTTTAGGACTTATAGCACGCGGAAGTCTTGCCATGTGAAAGAATGCCTATAAAAGTAATAAATCCTATATCAATAAAAGAAAGAAAAAGGAAAGGAAAAGAAGGGAGAAGAAAGGAAGAAAGAAAAAATAAAGGAAAAAGAAGAAAAAAGAAGAAAAAGAGGAAGAAAGAAAAAAAGGGGAAATAGTAAAGATGAAAAACGAAAAAGAAAACAGAAATAAAAAAAAAAAAGAGAAAAGAGAGAAAAATGCGAATAAATAAAGAAAAAATGGAAAGAAAAACCATGAAAAAAGAAAAGAACACAAAAGGAAAAAAGAAAATAATGGAACTAAGACGAACTGGACTAGCAAAGACTACAGCTCCCTTTATAATGCTAGTCGTTTTAGTCTTTTTGTTTAATTTAATTTGTTTGGATTGTGTCAACTGTATTAAAACAGATGTTATGTATTTTTGAAATATATTACTTATTTTACCTATTTCTATGTAACAAATGAGTCCTGCCTCACTTGGAGAAAATTGCATGCTAAGTATCCAAATATTCATAGTATGTTATAGTATTTGTTGTTATTTATTGTGTTGGATGTGTCCTGTTCTTCTGTCAAGTGATACAAAATAGTTTTGCTGACTTCACAACGTTTCTGTTTCTTCAAGCATCAAACATCATTAGCGTGTTCGTGTGTTCCAACTTGTTCAATGTACACAATATGATTTTATCACTCATGCAACATTTTCCCGTTTCTAAGTACATCAACATCATACGTGCTACATCAGTGGTGAACATTGAGTATATTTTCCTACTCTAGATTGAATCGATTGATCACGTTTTGGAACAATATGCTCTATCGCGGTGGAACATCAAAGCCTATTTCTATACAGTTAATTCAGTTGTGATCGATTAGAAACTATATTTTCTATGCGCGAAAAATCAAAGCCACCACTCACTAGCTATTCAGCGTGATGATAGATCACAATCTTAGAACAGATATGTTCCTATGCGTAAACATCAAAGCCACTTACAACAGTTATTCATTACAGTTATTTGTAACCAGATGTTTAGTGCGGTGAACATCAAGCTATTTATTTACAGGTTTAGAGGTGAAAAGTGCAATCATGCGATATCACCATGCCTAGAACAGATACTTTGCAAGGCCCGAACATCAAAGTGCTACTTACAAGCCTGGAATCTTTTACGATGTAATTCTAAACATTTTCTAAATTTATTTCAATTTTTTAGTTTGATTTTAACATATTCAGGATACCTACTAATTCTTGTATTTGAATAAAGAAAATCGAGTTGATTGAAATTCATAGGTCCATTATCCTTTAACAGCTTTACGCGTAACTTTTTCTTCGATGAATCGATGTTGCAGTGCTGTTACGTAATTCATAAGTCTTATTGCACACTTCTCAATTACAGTCGTAAGTGATAGAAATTTTTATAAGAAAGCTTTATTGCCCATTACTTGTTACATCTATAAATTATAGTCTTGAAGAATTGCTGTAATCGATATTGTCATATTTATTAAGTATTGTTTTAAACTTCTATTAATTTTCCTCTCAAACTCTCTGCTCTCTAAAAGATAGATATCTAATTCACATGACAGTCGTGTGCATCTAGATTACCTCTCAATTCAGGATTAATTTAGTTGTTTTGAAATTTTCAATTTTTTCTATTCTTTTGAGGTATGGACTCCAAAACTGCACTGTGTATTCTAGATGAAATAATGTTATAGAGAGGAAGTATTCACATTCTTTTAGATTTATATTGTGAGAGTTCTGGCAATTAAATCCTAGATGTGTGATTTGCCTTTTATTAACTACTTCAGCCATTGTTTCGCAACTTTAATCCTTATTAATAATACTCCTACTGATCTTTTCGCTCATCTGGACAACTCTTGATAATTGTGTCAGTCTATTTTGGTAATCAATTTCATGGTTACTACTTCCGCTAAGATGTATAGACTTCTTACATTTTATTGATATTAAATTTCATTTGCCATGATCAAAACTGTTTAATCGCTTTGGAGTAATTGATAATCTCTTTCGCATATTATGCGATTTCCAAATTTTTGTAATCACCGCAAATTATGAAATATTGCCTATAAATATATCAAATCTTATGTCAATTACATATATTAATGAAGCAGTATTTGAACACAGGACAGAATCCTTGGGGTACACCACCTGATAAAATATATCCAGATCTGAGCATTCAGCATTGGATAATGATCGTTGTTGTAGATATCCGAAAAGCTCAATTTTTAATCCAATTAAAAGTCTTCCTCGAATACCTAGAGCCATATCTTTCCAATAATCTTATGATGAATAGAACAAAGTAGTACAAATGAACATTCACGACAGAAATTGTAAACTAGCATCATTAATAACCAATTAATAAAAAATTATCGCAAATTGCAAGCATGACTATTTAAACGTGTTGGGTAATTACTGAGCCAAATCCATCGATTGGCAAGATTGTGAACTAACTCTATAGTTAGTTTATATGCTTCAAAAATTTTACCAACTAGTATTACACCTTTGTGGCTGCAGTTCTAACTTAATACCTTACGACTCTCCTTTTTTGAAATGGCAGTTTATATATTAGCAATTTTGAAAAATCAAGAGGAACTAATTCCTTCCTTTAAGACTTTTGAAAAGCATTTGAATGGTTTTACTAATTGTCTTCAAATTTTGAGATGCCTTGGCTAGTATCCATACTATCCAGGTGATTTATTTTAAGAGAAGAAGAAGAGAAGAAGAAGAAGAAGAAGAAGAAGAAAGAAGAAGAAGAAGAAGAAATAGAAGAAAGAAGAAGAAATAAGAAGAAGAAGAAGAAGAATGAAGAAAAAGAAGAAAAAGAAGAAAGAGAAGAAGAAGATGATAAATAGAAAAAGCAAAAAGAAAAAGAAAAAAGAAAAGGAAAAGAAAAAGAAAAAATAGAAAGAACAAGAAAAACAAAAGAAAAGTAAAAAGGAAAAAGAAGAAGAAGAAGAAGAAGAAGAAGAACGAACAGAAAAGAAAAGAGAGAAGAAAGAAGAAGAAGAAAAGAAAGAAGAGAAGAAAGAAAAGAAGCAAGAGAGAGAGAAGAGATAAAAATGAGAGAGAACAAATTATATTTATAAAGTAAAAGCAAAAAACTTTGAATAAATAGCTAGGTAAACAGCATTAGGTGCACTTGCCATGTACTACCTACTGCCACATCTAATCTAGGGCCTAGTATTGGATTATAAATAAATAAATTAGCTTTTGATGCCGAGTGAGTGATTCCGCTTATAAATAAAAAAAATTTTGTTTTTTAATTATCAGATTTTAACCTCTAATAAGGCCGTTTTTGATTTTTTTTTTTTTTTTTTGATGCCTACCCAAAAATAGGGTGATGCAATAATGCATCTCACGGCGTTAAGATCGTCATAACAAATAAACATGCAATGTCCTTTTTATTCAAATTTAGACTTATAGGTGCTGGAATAGATTTAAGTGAATAAATTTATATATTTAAGCATTTAACATATTCAAGGATGGGAACTATAAACTTGATAATATTTTAGAGGGTATATAATTGGGGAAAATACACCTTTATATATATATATATATATTATATATATATATATACTATATATATATTTATATATATATATATATAATATATAGTATATATATTATATATTATATATATTTATATATAGTATATATATATATTATATATAATTATATATAATATATATATATATATATAATATATAATATATATATAATATATAATAATTATATTTATATATATATATATATATATATATATATTGATTTTATTTATCTCTCTCAAGAAGTAATGTATGTCTTTTTCCATTCCTTACAGAAGTAATGCCAAATTTTATTTAAAGTTAACATATAGTAAAATTACTGTGTAATAAAGGCATTACCTATAGGTCAAATAAAGTATAAAGAAGTAAAAACAAATAAAAACATCATGATTTAAGACCACATAAAGGAACAATAATAGAAAGAATAAGAAAGAAAATTGTACAATAAAAGGACTAATAAAAAAGTATTATTTACAAAGAATATCTACAACTATAAGGGCCTATTTAAGTCACCTACAAATCCTACAACAAGGATATACTTCAAGTTAAAACTGTGAGTATTTATTATCAACAGTAATTTACAATCTTTAAATAAAATTATATACAGCATGGGAGATAAGAATAAGCAAGAAATAACTGTAAGACATAAGATGACAGTACCACAGTTCAGTGGAGAAGAAGGAGAGGATTTCGAAAAATTTAAAAGAAGTGTGAATCTGTGGATTAGAGCAAATGAAGACAAAATCGACAACATGACAATAGAAATATTCATGAACCTAAAAGGAAAAGCATATGAAGTTGCTAAGAATATGACAGATGAAGACTTATTCAAATCAGATGGACACACCTTATTACTGACATTGTTGGAAAAGAAATTTGGTAAAATAAAGGATCAAAATGATTACTATAAGATTAAAAAATTCAACCATGTCAAACAAGAAGACAATGAAAACTTGAGAGAATTTATTAATAGGTTTGACAATCTAAAATTAGAAGTTGAAAAAATACCCGACATACAACTATCAAATAAGTACCTGGCTTATATGTTGATCGATGCGACAAACTTAAAGGATTTAGAAAGAAAAATGGTATTGAACAATATAATAGATGTGAGTAATGATGACATATATGAGAAGACACAAAATCAGATACTGAGAGTGATAAACACTGAGTTGGGTCATGAAGAAACAGATATAGAATACAAGAAAAATGTATGGATGCAGAACAAAGGTTGCAGATTCTGCAAGAGAACCAATCATTCAAGCGAAATGTGTAGATACAAATATAACTGTAAGAAATGTAACAGGAATAATCACGATACAAAGGATTGTTATGTAGATACTAAAAGAAAGCTTATATGTTATAAGTGTAAACAAGAAGGACATTATGCAAAGGATTGCAAAATGGAAATGGAAAAAGAAGAAAAGTCTTACTTTAATCATGATATAAGAGAAGAAAATTTGGGATTATGTGAACAAGTAGAAGCCATAATAGATTCTGGATGTTTAAGTTCAGTAGTGGGGTCCATATGACTATCTTCATTTCTGTCAAATATGACAGAAACACAACTAAAGAAAATAAAAGAAACTCAGGAAGTTGGAAAAGGGCAATATACATTTGGAGAGACAACATATAAAATAATTAAGAAGATAAAATTTCCTTGTAAGATACAACAAAAGACTTTCAATATTACACTAGATGTAGTTGAAGGAGATGTACCGTTTTTATTGGGAAAAAACACTCTAAAGAAAATGAAAGCAGAAACTAATTGGGAAAAAAATACCATACACCTGAAGGACCTTGATTTGTACAACATTGCTTTAAAAGAAAATAAAACTGGACATGTAACACTAAAAGTATTGGAACTATGCAACAAGAGTTGGTATGGACAATTTGATAAGGAATGGTACAAAATTAAAGAAAATAGAAAGGAAAAATTGAAGAAATTACACTATCAATTTGCTCATGCATCAATGGAAAAAATATGGAAGCTAATAAAAGAATCATATTTAATTAAGGAAGAAGACAAAGGAATATCTAAAGAAATAAAAGAGGAGTTAGAAGAAATCATCAGGACTTGTAATACTTGCATTAAGTTTAAAAGAACACCGCCACGACCTGTAGTGGGAAATAAAATGGCTTATAAATTTGGAGACATGATTCAGTTAGATGTGGGAGAGTTCAATCAGTTAAGATACTTAGTCATAGTAGATACTGCTACCCATTATACACAGGCAACTTGGTTAAAAAGTAAAAATAGTCAAGAAATTATAGAAGAATTATGTAGTAAATGGATACAATATTTTGGTATACCGAAAAATATTTTAACTGATGCTGGAAAAGAGTTCCAGAACATAAATATGGAGTATTTTTGTACTAAATTCAACATAAAATTGCTAAGTACTTCAAGTGAGAGTCCATATAGTAATGGTCTATGTGAAAAACAAGTAGGACTATTGAAAGATTCATTGTATAGAATGAAAGAAGATGGATGTGATATTAAACAAAGTTTAGCTTGGTCTGTAAACGCACAAGAACTCACTAAGTATGATTAAATGGATATCTGCAGCCAAATCATTGGTATTTGAAGAAATTGTCCATTACCAAATATAATGATTATACAAATCCAGCCTATGTTTAGAGTCCCGTGGAAGAAGAATGACAGTAAGAATATACTGGAAAATATACATAAGGCAAGATAGTTCACATAGAACAAGACAGGCCATATATATAAAAGAGAGCACTGACACAATTAATTTGGAAAAATTCCGTTAGATGCAATTTTGTAATAGGTGAAGAAGTATATTATAAGAAAGAACCGAGAAAAAGAATGGAGAGGTCCTGGTAAAATTATAGGCATAAGATGGGAAAACCGTTGTGATTAAACATGGAAGTACATAAAAGAAATAATAAATTCACTAAAGAACAAAATAATAAGAGAGAACATAACAATTGACAAGGAAAAATAAAGAAGAAGGGAGAGAACAAACTTTAGAAGAGAACTGAAAAAGAAGATTGAAACAAATAAAGAAGAAATAAAGAGATGAAGTGCCTGAAGGAAAGACATGAAAATTGTAACTGTGGAATTAAGAAGGATCCACAGATAAGAGAAAGAAGTTATACACAAGACAAGAATGGATTACTATAGGAGCTGACTAACATACAATATGAAGAAGTCATAAAAATAAAGGATAATAAAACAGGACTAAAAAAACAATTATGATATAAACATTTGTTATAATGTTATCATAAAAGACAAAAAAGATCCTACCTGGATAGAACGAGAGGTTTGAAAAGAAGTTTGAAGCAATATATCAAAGTGAAGTGAAATATCTCTATTGATGAGGAGAAGATAATGAGGAGAATGAAGGAGAAAGAAGAGAGCAGAAGAATGATAGGAACGTGAATATTTCACGTATATGGATGAAAGTCATAATATAGATAAAAGAAATGAGTGACATTGCAATAGAATGAAAAAATGAAATGTCTCAAAGCAAAAAAGAAGCAATAGAAAGTTGAAGCGAACAAGGTATTCGAGAGAAGATAGAAGACACGAAACAAGCCATATACAAGATGGATTATATGTGATCAAAATAAAAGGAGGGATAACATATAAAAAGGCTAGACTAGTGGCTAGAGGTTTGAAGAAAACGTGAATATAGATTTGAAGTCACCCACTTAGTGCTGATAACAAAAATTTATCATCTACAATAGCCAGCAAAAGAAAACTGAAGTGCGTACAGCAATTGATATTAAAAATGCCTATTACGATAGGAAAGAAATACGAGAGAGGTATATCTGAACCTCCTATAGAAGCTAGTACTAATAAAGTATGGAAATTACAGAAGACTGTATATGGACTTAAAGACGCCGCAGTAGAATGGTATCAAACACTGAAGAATGCCTGTATGGAATCAGGACTTTGTCAAAGTTTATTGGATCCTACAATATACTATAAGAGTGAAAAGAATAATTTAGTAGGAATCATGATCATTCATGTAGATGATATATTATATGCAGGAAGTGATTTGTTTGAAGAGACAATAATAAATGATCTCATAACAAAATTCAAGATAGGACAATATGAAAAGGATAAGTTCAAATATTTAGGAGTAAACATAGAGCAATCAAATGATATTGTGAAAATAGATCAAATAGAGTATATTAAGAAGCTCATAATTCCACAAGTGGAAAATGATAAAAATGGAGAAAAAACCTTAAATGAAAGAGAATTGACGCAATATAGATCCTTGATTGGTAGTCTCAATTGGGTATCACAACATACAAGACCTGATATTTCTTTTGCTGTAAGCAGATATAGTAGTATAACTCATAAGGCAACTATAAGGGACTTACATGAACTGATAAAAGTAATAAGAATTATAAAAAGTAAACAATATAAATTGATATTTGAAAAAGTAAGAGAAGAGAAGTGTCTGATTGTATATTCTGATGCTTCATTTGGTAATGTAGATAACGGTCATACACAAATAGGTTATTACATATTAATATCAGACAAAGAAATGAGAAAGAAATGCCCTATAACATGGAAATCTAAGAAATGTAAAAAAGTGTCTAGATCAACTATGCATGCAGAAGCTATAGGAACAATGGATGCCATTGATGAAGCTCAATATATAAGAGAATTGTGGAAAGAAATTAAAAAAGATCTCAATATAGAAGTAAGAACTGATAATTATACTTTACAAGAAGGAATAATGTCAAACAATCCAGTTAAAAGCAGAAGCCTTAGAATCGAAATGGCAGCATTGAGAGATTTCATTAAAAACCAAGATAACAACAAAATAAAATGGGTTAGTTGCCAAGAGCAAATAGCCGATATAATGACCAAAGAAAAGGGCAAGAATATACTGCCCAACCTAGAAATAAGTGAAAATTAGTGAAAATGACGGGAAGAAAAAGAATGCATTAGAGATTGATTTTATTTATCTATCTCAAGAAGTAATGTATGTCTTTTTCCATTCCTTACAGAAGTAATGCCAAATTTTATTTAAAGTTAACATTTATTATAGTAAAATTACTGTGTAATAAAGGCATTACCTATAGGTCAAATAAAGTATAAAGAAGTAAAAACAAATAAAAACATCATGATTTAAGACCACATAAAGGAACAATAATAGAAAGAATAAGAAAGAAAATTGTACAATAAAAGGACTAATAAAAAAGTATTATTTACAAAGAATATCTACAACTATAAGGGCCTATTTAAGTCACCTACAAATCCTACAACAAGGATATACTTCAAGTTAAAACTGTGAGTATTTATTATCAACAGTAATTTACAATCGAAAAAGAAGTATATATATATATATATATATATATATATATATATATATATATATATATATATATATATATATATATATATATATATATATATATATATATATATGTTTTAAAAATTATATATATATATTTATATATATATACATATATATTATAGCAGAATAAAGATTTGGAAGAAGAGTTAGTTATATATATATAACAAGGTTATATATATATATATAAATATATATAGTATATATATATATATATATATATATATATATATATAGATAAATTCTTTAAAACTGTCCTTAGTTAATTTTGTCATTTACAGTAGATATAATGGTACATTCTTATGTATATTAACCTTAAAATTAAATTTTTTTAACATTTTCATTTCTCCTTGATGCCACACTATTTCATTTGTCTATGTATTGTCTTGAACTATAATAACTATAATAATAACTTTAATAAGAAAAAATTGAAAAAAAAATTTTATATTTGAATGGCTGTATTTCTTGAAACAAGCAAATACCAAAGTCAATATTGCAGGTGAAGGGACATCTATGGTAGTAATATAATGTGTGAAAATTTCAGATTTTTAGCACTTACCCCATCAGAGATATTAAGGTTCAAAGTTACCGATTTTCCGAAAAATTGATTTTTGGACACCCTGTAAATTTTTTTTAAAATATTTACCAAACTTCAAATAAGATTTAAGTTAAACCCTACTTTAGTATGTATCATCAAACAAAATTTTATATCGTTAAATTACTTCCTTCTTTTAATAATACACCCACGAAAATGGAAATTTATTCGATTTTTAACACAATTTTTCGGATTCATTCATGGTGAAATATTATTTTCCCAAAAAAAAACAGGAAAGGCCAAATGTACCTTAAAGTATCCCTAACAAATCACTTTCTATGAAATTTGGTATAAGAATTACTAATATGGGGAGATATGACTAAAATGTTACCCTATTATGATAAATTTGCTCCACCTGGTCAAACATTTTGGCTTCACCCTGTTACAACCAGAGTAAATCTACAAAACGAACGTGGTTGAACTCTCCAGGGATAACATTAACGCCATGCAAAATATAAAAGATTTCAAAAATTATCGAGCGCCAACTCCATTATTTTGGTACGAAAAAATGGAGAGACTACATATATATATATATATATATATATATATATATATATATATATATATATATATATATATATATATATATATATATATATATATATATATATATATATTATATATATATATATATATATATATATATATATATTATAGCATATGTATATATATATATATATATATATATATATATATATATATATATATATATATATATATATATATATATATATATATATATATATATATATATATATATATATATATATATATATATATATATGGTATATATATATATTTGCAGATTTAATCGCTTTCTTATAAACTCAGCGCGAGTCGATCTAATACCGACTCACGCAGCTTGTTTCAACGTACTCGTAAACTTTTCTACTGTTCACAATCTTAAATTTTGTCCATATATATATATATATATATATATCTATATAATATATATATATATATATATATATATTTTATATATATATATATATATAAGTTATTGGCATATATATATATATAGCAGTATATATATATATATATATATTATATATATATATATATATATAAGGCAAGAATATATATTGCGTAGTGTTATTAAAAGAAAAAAATATTTTATTGTTTTTATTTTTATTTTGATTATTTTTTATTTTTTTTAATATGCACAATTAAGTATGATTTTATTTTATTTTAATATACGTAAACGTAAATTTGACCGAACAATCGAATTGTTGATAATCGTTCAAAGTTATCGATTATCGGAAAAATATTAATGCAATCGAAATATAAAAAATCAGAACAAAGCATCGATAGTGATATCCCTAAAAAAACGAGAAAATTAGCACTATTCTTGAACGTTATTTTTATATATTTTTCTCTTTAAAATATATGCGTAAAATGATACCTGAATCAATAAAAAAACTTCAAATAATTTTTTAAAACCATTTTTGTAAATGAAATGTTTATAATTTTAATATACTATGTACGTGAACTCGTCAGTAATACTAAACAATTACCCAAATTTGTGTAGGGATAATTATTTAGAATGGTGATAATGAAATTCATGGCTCTCTTAAGGAAAGTTCATGGCATGAAAATTGTTGA
>JABUQX010118117.1:0-7500 GCA_015478945.1 Trachelipus rathkii
GTAGGTGATGGGTGAACAGTATATTAATTCTTAGTTTTAACTTATTCTTTTTATGGATATATACGGAAAAACTATTTCAGGTGCGGTCACCTACCCTTAAATGGCCACTATATTCCAAATGGAACTCAAGGATTCTTGGATTCCTTATACGAAACCTCACTGAAAAGGGATTACAGTCCCTGTTCATAGGTAGAGAAGTGGAAGAGGAATCCCCTCGGTCTGCTGCATAACCATAGGATTACAGTACATATCTAATATCGAGGGTATCGTCTATTCTAAAAGCTCAACTAACATTTGCTTCATCGCCTTCAGGCGCGGACAGAAGAAGAATAGGTGGCTGGTAAGAACAGGTACTGAATCCTTTAATCAGAAGGCCCGCAAACTGGCTATCGTGCTTATGGTCTACCCGCCTGGAAAAACAGATGCGCGCCTTAGGATTATCTTAACGCTCAGGGGGGGGGAGATAGCCAAAAAGATACCTAAATCATCAGATTAGAATAGTTCTAAAGACTAATCAACAAATATTCCAATCTTGACGAATGGAAACACTTAAGTGCATACAAAGATAGGATATCTGGAGCAGTGATCGTGGAATCTAGTTGGCTTAATATAGGCACTAGACAGGCAGAGATACAGTGTTTCAGTCGCTTACTATCCTCTAAGTAACATATTGTGGTGGGAGTGGCAGTCAAGCTGCGACGTATGAGGTGCCACAGCGGAATGTTGGACTGCAAGGCTATCGTTGTGGTGGCATCAGTTCTGAACAACTCTGTGGCCTAGGGGCCATTTATCTAATGTGCTAGTTGTTATTGGGGACTGAAATTCGCGACCCTATTAGGTTCCTGTCGTCCTTTTGTTTTAACTTGCCTTGATCTTGTGTTCTTTGTTTCATGATGTATGTGTCTTATTGGAGATTCGTGTTACATAATCAGTATAAGTATCCTCTAACGTATGTTGTAATAGGCACAATGATACTTGGCCTTTAACTACTGACTGTAGTGGAGGGTCTTGAAAAGGGAATGAGAAGTCGGGCGATTCTGTGCACCATCCGTCTTTCTCTGAACCAAGACAATTCTGAAACAAAGTTAATTGAGCTCCAAAAACATCTGCTCAGTCTATTAATTTGGTATCTTTTATAGATATGATATGACTCAGTGATAAGAGGAGCGTAGAAACTCCAAGAGGGTAGGGATGGTTAGGCTACCATCCTCTGAGGATAAGCGGCTCCACCTGAGAACATACACTTTCCGATAGTGAAAAGGAGGATAACTTGGTAATACTTATAAGGAAAGTATAACAACCTCTGGTTACAAGCCAGAAAAAATAAATTATCTATAACTGACAGAGAGTGTGATGAATGATGGCCAAACAAAATCGGCTTGCAAGGGTGATTCAAGGATCAGAAAACCCATCCAACTCTGCATAATAGATGAACAAAACATACATTGAGCTGGCCTTCAAAAATTTACTTGCATCCAGCAAAGCAGCATGAATTTGCTCTCGTCCGGCCTGTATGCGAGGAGGCGCGAAATAAGCCGCTGCATACAGAGCTCCTGGGTGAGAGAAGGAACAATCAAAGAATACCAAAGTGGAATGGGTGTCTCGGCTTCTAACTTTCGGGACCATTGGCGGTTCCTCGTGCTGTGCGCGTGGTACTAATCTCGTGTTAGGGGTCATGCCTATATACTGTCCATTCCATGAGTTTCCTTAACTCAATGAATACGTTAAATAGCACCTAGTAGAGGTGCTAACCGCGCTGGTGATGTGAAGAGGTAGTAAATTGCATACGTTTATATATCGCATACTTATAGCGGGGACTCGAATAGATGAAGCCATCATCCGGAAGAAATTAACAGGCTTTCGCATATATCTGTCCAGCTGAGATCTGCAGGGGCTGAATTTTGTGGATTAGCGATAGACAAATGCCACATACACCCTGTGGGATAAGCAGGACATCAAAACAGAGGTGAGTGTTAATTGTTATTAAAATTCTACTCATATGGTATTGATGTGTGATTGAAGTAGCAGTAAAGTTAACCCTTAATTCTAAACACTCGAACAGGCAAGAGGCCTAAGAAATTAAGTTTAGCAAGGCTTTTCCTACAGTTTATCTATCAGATTCTCGACTCGGTTAATGTGTATGATGAAGTATCATCATTCGGGTACATAGATAACATTTAGGTTCGTAAATCATTAGATTATTAGAGAAGTAGATGGAAGAGATAGCGGAAACTATCTACAGGTTCATTCATAATCGGAACTTGTATATCAAGAAAGCTTCTATTTTATTGACACGCAAAGTTGTTAGACGGATATGGAGGGATTGACTGCTTTGTTTATTAATGTCTATGATAGTCTTATCCATCCACATACATGTACTGACAATTTACAATACATGATTCAATTAATGTGACTAAAGAGTATGTGCCAATTGTTAAAAGGAGATAATATTTTCGTTTCTGGTACCATTGAAAAAATATAAACATTACGAACCACTTTTTATAAGATCTATAAACACAGGAACTCTTCTATAAAGCTAAAGCGGAAAAAAAATTGGAAGAAGCATACAAACTGCCTAATACCGCTTATAACAGGGTTAATTCGCAATTTCAAATACTTTCGTTTATCTTAGATTTCTTTATTGTATGATTAGCATTGAGAGCCATCTGAAACTGCGCTTCTACATAAAGTGCTCTCAAAGGAAAAATCTAATGGGCCGAGACTTCTCTGAAATATTGGGAAGTAAGGAGAAAGGTTACCATCAAATGAAATCCTTAGTAGGGATACTTATAAAAAACTAAAGCTTTCCGACACAATGTATTAAAGTTTTTGATCGAAATGATGGGAGGAAAGTAGATATTCGGGAACTGATAAGGAGAAATTAATATAGATGGCATCGTTTAATTGTCAGTCATGGAAGAGTTCTACCTGATAGGGTAAAGAAATGGCGCCATATATTTATAACATTCATGGCCATAATATTAATTCTTCACTCGTGCTAAGGGGGATTGGATTATTCCTATATAAGCCTTTTGCTATAACTAGGGATAATTGAGAGATGTCTGTTTCCACTTTCGCTGTGGAGATATTTAGGGCAATAGCTATTGCTCTTGGGATATATCATTCCCTCAGCTTGTAGAGATGGAAAAAGTAGGTTGGTTTTAATCCCTCAAGACGGGGAGACGGTCCACGTCTGACTCCAGATCCAATCGACCTATAAGTCTTACATCATTTTCTTTTGAAAACATGGAGTAGTGCAATGACTCAATTATATAAGGTGGAAAATTTCGATAAGAAATAGCCAAATCCATTTTATTCAATGGCCTACTACCAGTCCGGTTAGATACTCAAAAGTTGGTTACTACCTATTAGATAGCGTGGTATCGAATATCAAGACTAGAAGGGAGTCTAGATCACAGTGAGGATGGCGGTATTGATATTTTCGATTATCCATGAGATGTCGCACGGTTTGCTTTTGATAGAACATGTAGTTGAACCTGGCTATCAGAGGATCAGACCACTGTTCGCGGGGCCCCGGGGATGCGTCGGACCCATCAAATCGAAATTGACCTGCTGGATAAGAATATAGCCATGTATTGTCATTCGGGGGGAGACACCGAGACATCTTACCGGCTGCAAACTGGGATGGCGGGACGAGAGATGAAGAAATATGGGAAACAAAGCTTTAAGGAAGGGTTCTGGTCTACGCTCGCTTTTATTTGGATCTTCGATGGTTCTTATATCAAAGATCTAAAACAAGCCGCAGTGAATCGGATTCGATGTACGCCAGGATCCCAAGCGAGATGACCTTGTAATTATTATCTAGATGGCCAAACAACATCAGGCAGGCTATTTATATGGAGCTTCATTTGCTATACTACTGCCCCCTCAATCATACATACTTCCATTCCCACCAATTTGGTTTGGTGCTGGAAAGGATCTAACTATTTAATCTCCAAGGGAGGATAATAGTTAATAGTGCCCGTGGTTTTCCCATCCAAAAGAGGAGCCTAGATAAACGGCTCATGTTTGGTGATGTCACTTATAAACCTTCCACTGAAAGTCCATATCTGGGAGGAATACCTAGATCAAAACTAACGTGGCATCCAATCTTGAAAATAGGTGTAAGTGCCAGAAAACGTAGTACGCACTATGCGCTCCTACTAAATCGAAGACCATCCTTTTCTTTGTTCTTGAAGTTTATTCGCATCTGGCCAAAGCATACGGGTTTACTTATGTGCGTAAACCTCCTGGAAATATGATCAAACTTTTGGCTTACACATAATCACTAGTATCAGACCTATAATCCGTATGCTCACTTGTTGGTGGCGAAAGTTGAAAAAAGGATAGCACAAAATAAATCTGCTAAGATTGCAAGGCTTGCATTGCCTAGATACGGGGCAGATTGCATCATGTAAACTACCCTGCAAAGATTGGTTTGCCCATGGAGGGTATATTGAAGCAATTGGCAGGAACTCCTTCTCTGCATTTGCACATGAGAGGGAGGCCATGTGATTTTTGTATGCCCTCCATTGAAACTTGGCAATAGACTAGTCGTTACCGGTCAATACTTCACATTGATATACTACAGAAAGCGGACTCGACACCTCTCGAATTTAGGAGAGATTGTAGCGAGATATCCACAATGGCCAGCTCGATACTGTAGATGTTTTCTGTTTTCGACTTAAATATGCACAACCGAGTTAATAAAATTGCTTTGAGAAGCAAGTAATCCCTCCTAATCTTCTTAAAATCTGGCTACTCATTACTTGTGGATACTGACCATGGAGGTACCTAATACTGAATCCCGAAACAGTTATCGATCTGAGTATGTTCCCCTGAATGGATCAGTTTTGATAGTACGGTGGGTACTAGGTGCCCGTGTTGATGACTTCCGGTTAGGATATTTTACCATTACAGCGGTTATATGATGTCTCGGTGCTTTTCCCCCCATCTTAGGCAGAGGTTTTTAGCATAATGCGCATTGTGCCAGATATACAATCTAGAAGAAGCTGATGCGAGGGCAAAGTATAGCTCGTGCGCCACTGACATTAGTCAGGCGGCTATCGGGGAGCGCTAGATGGTCATGACGTCTACAACTGGTTTTTGGTTTGCATGTCACGTACCGCTACAGCAACTAGGTCTCACACTAAACATGTTTAACTTCTGTTGATGGTGTGCCAGAGGCTTCAGCGTTGTATCCTATGAGCCATGAGGAGTTTTTCGAACTCTGTCGCGCAGATGAGCAGAACGCCTACTGTGGGCCGGCTTTATTCGGACTCCTTACATGTGGACTTTCTAAGGCCACTTAAAGAAGTCTCTGCAACAATGGGAACACAAAGCTATGAAGAATTACTGGACACGCATTTCACTGGTCTCCCAGGTAAGATCTGATTGATCTTTCTCCGAGAAAGGCAAAATGAGTGCTTGCTCTGAGTAGATCTGATTTCGATTCTGACTGGAATCTGACTGACATGGGCAGTCATATCCTCAGAGATGGGAAAAGTTGATGTGATTCATGCCGATACCTGCGTGTAAGATAGTAGAAGCACGACAGAGACAATTCTATGTAATGCGAAGCTTAGACTGGCAAGATAATTGGTAAATTGGAAGAGGGCATGCTCATGAAACGTCTTTCTACGATATCAATAACTAGTTCGTCCTCCATGGAAGAGTCCTTGAAATTCTAACCAGAAGCGGGAAAATGGGATGAACCAAGGAGTTTTAATAGATCTTAGGGTCGTTTGTCACATTAAAGAAATCATAGTGGGTCGCAGTGACAAGGGGCCTTGCAATAGAGACCACCAACTTTAACCAAATTATCTAATCATATTCTTCATCCTTAAAAATGACACTATATTAATGCACTTACCTAATTTCTATTATCTTTAATCAACTCCATTTTCGCCAACACGCATATAATAAAATATTATTCATTCTTTAATCTGTATATATATTATAGATTCATTCTATTTTCTGAAAGCTTTTGTATATTAATTTATTATTATTATTATTATTATTAATTTATTATTACTTCCACACTTTCCATATTAATGATTTTTTTTATCATAGTTAATTTATACTATTATTATAATGTACTCATTATCTTGATTTCTACTGCGAAGGAAGTGAGCTTTCGGGCTGTTTAACGAATCATTAGACTTTATTATACATGAGCCGAATGGAATTGCTCTTACATGACGGCAGTCGTAGGGTATACACATGGCGATTCATCAAAGGGGCTGTTAGGGTAGGGTTTGGCTTTGAGAGTACCAAGGTCGAAGGCCATTTTCTTCCGTAATTCAAATGTATTAATGCTTAAGAGATGGCCTTCAGGGATCATTACAGCATTGTTTCCCGGAGAATCAGATGCGGATGTTCTTAGATGGGGCATTCCAGAAAGCCTTGGTCTGTGCGGGAAGAGTATGTCAATAGGGGAATCCTATTAATAATAAAAATAGGCTGTGGGACATGATGAAAATATATAATCTAATAATAATAATAAGATAATATAAAAATAATAGGATAGCATAAGGTGGGATTAATGGACATAACTCGAAAGTTAACAAAAGAACTTGACGTAAGCAAAAAGGAAAGCCCCTCCATCATCCTATAATTATTATCTATTAATTATCTAGAAATATCTGAGTTGAAATTAAATATAATTATATTATATAATTCAAATTAATATAGTGAGCAAAATTATAATAATAATAATAATAATTAATAATAATAATAATAATAATAATAATAATAATAATAATAATAATAATAATAATAATAACTGTTATTAATGCTTTCTTTCTTTTCGTTAATGGCCTTTTCTTACTTGTTCAACATTCAGAGGTAAAGGGCCGATGTTATGATCTATTGCACTCATCATGTAATTTTAAAGTAAGACCTGAGCCATCTGAAGGCAGGGGGAAATGGGTAGGATTATTATTATTACAAGAGTAGCCCAAAGTGGATTAGATGAAATACGGAGGTCAAAGAGCAAGAGTTAACTACAAATCCATCAGAAGGGAATAAGAGAATGTGCAGACGTACCTAAGTTATTAGAGATGTGTTTGGCAAATGGTCACAAATTTTTATTAATAGGATTAATAAGAGAAACAAAGCTGAATTTTTGCTTAGGAAATTTATAATTAGTTCTGTCGAATAACTCTGCAATAATTACAAGATTAAAGAAAGCAAAGGAAGTGGAGAACAAGTTCGATTTCATTTAAGATACGCATTCTCTCTCTCTTGGAAAAGTGGTATAAGACAAACTGAAATCGAACTATAAATTTGGAGTGAGAAAGATTTAGAAAATAAACGAATCTACTCATTGCACTAACACTAACAGCTCCCTCACATTGAAGATTTTTCAATACTAAAACAGATGTCAATTTAACAATGCGTAACAAAAAAATTAAGCCAAAAACTCCAATCAGTCAATTTAAAGTCCCAGAAAATATGTTTAGGGCAAGATGGAGCTGCTAGAGAGAAAGCACCGAAATT
>JABUQX010118117.1:15000-19414 GCA_015478945.1 Trachelipus rathkii
GCTTGATGTTGGTGTGGTGGCTGCAGATAAAGTAGCGAGGTGTATCGTCGTTGCATGACCCAACCGGTTCCACGACAGGAAATTTTGCTACGCTGTGGTTCTCTTTTCAACAATCCTACAAGCAGCTTCTGATATCCAGTGACAAGGTTGTGGTACTGACAGTAGCAGACACGCTTCTTGCCTGTAGACGGGTGTGGAGTGGAGTAACACCGTTGAGGACATCCGGAGATTAGGAACCGATTAGGTGGTGAAAGCTGGAGTGGTAGTTGGTTTATCAACTTTGACAGTATTATCGTTAACGGGAACGTCAATGTAGAGAATGTGATCTAAAGGAAAGCAATCTATTTTCTATTAACTCTGATAGAGAATACAAGCGGAAACCGATTTGGGGGAAAAAGATGCACGTAGTAATTTCACCGGGAAGACGCTATAAAGAAGAGATCAGCTACTAGGACTCCCATTATCAGTCTCATAAAAAGAATGTGACAGAGTATCGTAAATATCAATGCCGAAATGATCGCATTGGGAGAAAGATGATTTTCTCCCAGGATAAAAAAAACAAAAAAGTCTGAACACAAGGAAAAAAAAGTAAATACCATAGTACGTAAAAAATAAAAAAAAAAAAAAAAAACAAAAAAAAAAACGGAATAAAACTAAATTGGATAAACGAAGAAACAAAAAAGGAGGGAAAAAAAGAAAAGGGAAAAAGGCGTGGAGGAATCATAAATTTAGCAGATATGAGTGTACTGGAGTCTTTGGGCCTTCTCTCTGCATCAAGGAACCTTAATTAAATATATATATATATATATATATATATTATTATATATATATATAATATTATATATATATAATAATATATAATATAATATATATAATATATATATTATATTATATAATATAATATATAATATACTATATACTATAATAATATATTATAAAAACACCAAGATGCGTTAATAATTAATAATAATAATAATATAAATAATTAATAATAATAATATAAAAATAGATAATAATAATAAATGGTTAAAATATCTTATAAAAATAAATAAGCAAAGTAAATAAAAAACAAAAAGATAATTTTTGGCAGGAATAATTATTTCATTAAGCAAAGAATTCTTCTTGAAAAAAAATAAAAATAAATTACGAATTCCCTTCACAAGCCTCCCCCTCCCCCTCTCCTGCCGCCACTTCTGAAAAATCGAAAAAACTCGAAGAAACCTGAAAAAAGAAAAAGTCGCAGTCGATGTACACGTCATATACACACACGCGAGTATAAATAACCTTGTGAGGTACAAAACCTATCTAATATTACATACAAGTCTTCATCTCGTTTTTTTTTATAAACCCTTTGAAAAAAAATATTTTTTATTTTATTATTTTTATTTATTTTATTACTTATTATATTTATTTTATTTCAAAATTTTCGATAAAAAACAATTACCATATTTTACAAAAATGTTAAATTTGAAAACAGTAATATTTTTTTGCAATCGTTAAGTAAACAACCGTTACTACATACACAATATATTAAATCGTCTAAGAACTTTTATGCTTAAGCCTAACTAGTTGTAGACAACTTGAAAGATTTATGCATTAGTGCAAAAAAATCGAATGAGGATTTTACGACTGATGAACTCCAGGAAACAAATACAGAATTCGAAATTGGAACTTATGAGCTGGAACTGATAACTAAAGGCAAATATGGAACCACAACCGGAACTTCTGAGCTGGAACTGGAAACTAAAGATAAATATGGAATTCAGAATCGTAACATACGAGCTGGAACTGGAACTAAATAATTAGTTTGAACAGTAAAGTTTATTTCCTGACACCCTGATACTAGAATCCATTGCACGTAGAAATTGTCATTATTGGGGAAGGGGGAAAAGAGTATTAATAAAATATAGAACTATAATTCCAAACTCCAAACAGTAACTGATAACGAACAAAATACGATCTAATAACTTTGGAAGAAACCTTAAAGAGTGAATAGTTTCATTATTTTAAATACAATGTTTTCATTCCCTACTTTCCTTGCAATCCTACAACAAACCTTTTTCCGGAGTTTTGCTCATCTAAATAAATATGACCATGAGAGCAAATACATCAGAGGCAGTAAGATGCCACAGGGGAATTTCAAATCCTCTTTTATCCAAGCTTCCCTGGGTCCGTACATGTCATTTAAGGTTAACATATGCAAACATTCATGCACACGAAATATACACATATATATAATTAATATATATTATATAATATATATATTATATATATATATTATAATATATATATTTATATATAATATATATAGTTATATATATTATATATAAACATAGATGTTGGGTTGTGGTAAAATGGTAAGCTTTGTGTTTGTTGCTAAAATTGTTCAGAAATAAAAATACATTACAAGTACATCGTTTACCTATGTATTTATTACTATATATGTCAAAATGTATACTATAAGTGATAATTACCACTGCTAAAAAGACAAACTAATACTAAACACAGTATTATACATCTGCTGCGTGATTATGTGTGATCGCACCTGCTTGTTCAAAAAAATGCCGGCAGTTGGAAAACAATCGACAAAGTGGGGGGAGACCGCAAGTCACACTTGGGTGTTGTAATGTTGGATAAGAAAGATGGTGGTGAAGGTGTAATGGATAATCATGAAAAAAGATCAAAGACAATACAATACTATATAATATAGATACACATCCTGGAATAGAACATGTCCATATACTATATGAAAAAACACAATCAAAAACCAATCTAAAACATAATAAAAACTCCAAAACGTCACGCGGTTGTGTATACATTGACCCCAGTTGTATTAGTTTTAGCCAGTTGGTATTTACCCTGGTTAATTTTAACAATTCAACAGTACACCTTACTACTTGTTTTACAATCGCCTCATATGTTGTGCCGCTCAGCAATTATCTGGTAATAAAAAATATTTGAAGAAAATGTTTATTTGATATAGCAAGATGAGTCCGTTCTTCGGCCTCTGCCTCCGGAAAAAAAAAAAAATGTTAAAGAGGTTTAGAAATATATTATCATCTAATAACAAAGAGGATATGTATTAAGCATGTATTGTCTACAGACTACTGAGCAAAAAGACTATAATAATATAAGGTAGGCCTGCGTTGTGTGAATCCAATTATTGAAATTTAGTGTGAATTTTTAGGGGCATTATCAATTTTCCCGGGCCTGATGATGCTGATCATTTACCCGGTTAGTTGGAGACATATTTTCTATACACTAGCCATGCATTTGGTTAAAATTAAACAAATCGTAGGTGCTTACGTAGAGATTTTTACAACTGTACACATGCGAGTGTTGTGGAAGCAAGGTTTATCGTGAATAAAAACTTGAATGTAGAAACCTTAGTTTGTAGAGCAAAATTCCATGAAAAAATATACCTATGATTACAGATTATTATATTTAGACATTTATATTATTATCTTAATTAACTAAAAATGTATATTAAAGCATATTCTACAGATACAGCTTTAAAAAATGTATATAATAATTACAACCTTGTACCATAAATTTTGAAATTTAAATTTTTTCTTGGGCATTTATCATTTCCCCCGAATAGCTTTTTAGCACCGTTTACGTTATATATATATATATATTATATAATATAATATCAATATATAATATATATATATATATATATAATATATATGATATATATATATATATATATATATATATATATATATATATATTACTATATAATATTTTATATATAATAATAGTATATATATACATATATATATCAGGCGCGGCTTTACGGGGAAGCACAGGAGGCCGGCCTCCTCTAAAAAAAATAAAGCAACTATGAAGTAAATAATTCCAACTTATTTTATTTACTACTTATTAAATAATGGTTTAAAATGTTATACAAGAACCGCTAATTTTAACATTAAGATTCATTTATTCTCTTGCGAACATATTTTCGTAAGGATCATTGACGGAGGAATTTCGATTTTGTGTGCCCTCCAAGAAGCCATATTTAATGTATAATGCTTTTCAAAACACGGGTTTCATGGCAACGTAAAAGAAACCTATTCTTATTTTGTCTTATTTGAGGATTTTCCACACAAGCCTCCTCTCGAACACGTCATAAAATAACTCCCAAATTTGACAAACTCTACTCATAAGTAGAGTTTCCCCTTTGGCAATAATATATGAAACAAAATAAAAGAAAAACTATTTTTTAAAAAAAATTAAATAAAAAAAACTTATTTTAATATATTAATAATATATATATATATTAATATAATATATATATATACTATATATATATATATATATAGATATTATATAATATATATTATATATAATATATAGAGAGAGAGAAGAGAGAACGAGAGAGAGAGAGAGAGAGAGAAGAGAGAGAGGAGAG
>JABUQX010118118.1:2500-22500 GCA_015478945.1 Trachelipus rathkii
TCCAACTTCCCTCCTGACCATCTGTGATCTATTTATCTATTGATTAAGGTCAAATTTTTACTAAAATTTTCATGTTTTACATACCTAAAGCAGTAAATCATAAATCAGTAAACCACCCTCCGGTCCAATCGTGATCTATTGATCTTTGATTTAAGGTCAAATTTTTACTAAAATTGTAACGTTTTACATACCTAAATCAGTAAAATCAAACACAATCCCGCCAGCCACCGCCACCCTATGACCATCCTTGAACTATTGATCTATTGATCTATTGATTTTCAAGTAATTTCGAGTATCATTTTGAATAAAACTAACATAAAATCAAGTTCTTTTATACAACATCATCATTTAATATTTAAGTTCTTATGATAGTAATAGTTCCCTGATTTATAAACCTTCTGAACTATATTATCCCACAAAGAACCGAAAGCTTTACAAAAATTTAAACATGAATCAACATAGGTAATACTAACTAATATATCATTTTAGAACAGTAAGAAATTGAAAGATTATACAAAACGAACCTCCTCCACTCTTTCTAACATATCGCCTGTTATTTTACCATTAAGACTGTAATTTAACAAAAATTTAATCTAACAACGTGTTAATTATCATACAGATCAGATGAGTATATCTAAATAATAAGGTTTTTCACCATTTAATTAAGCTACACATATCGTTAATGAACTAAGAAATAATGTACAAAGACAAACCAATCACATTAAGCCCGAATAAACTGTTAACATTACACAGGTTTCGAGCTTACCAACAGTAAAGTAACTAACATAGCAAACAAAAACGTAACTTCTGCATTGCTCGAAACGCTATATTGCCAACCTGACGATGTTAATTTACATAACATGGTAATATTTAAACAAAAATTTACCATAACCTCTGTGTAATTATCATACCGAACAGCGAAAAGTAATGCTAACATACAAAGTTTACATTAATAAAACTAACGAATGCGTACATGAATAAGAATATAGAGGCACCTAGACAACGAATAAAGGTTATACACCAAAAGAACTGATAAATTAAAAAGTTCCCCACTTAACACCAGTAAAGCAACTAACATAGCATAAAACGTTACCTAATCTTACTTTTTCAAGCATTACTCTATATCAATGTTATTTTACATTAACATAGTACATTTAACAACGTATCTAACTAGCATAATACCTAAAGGGTTAAAGACAAACAAGTAAAGTTTTTATTCTCTGTAAAGCTAAACTAGAAATAACATACTTAACATAACCAACGCCTGCACGAATAAACAGCAACCAACATTTAAACAACAAGCGTGCATAAGGGACGTAAAAAAGTTTTCAGGTGTATAACATATAATTTTCATAAAAAAGAACATTAAATAAATAAATTCTCAAACATATAAGTTTTTATTTTAAAATAATATTAACCTCTAATCATGCGACATCAGGATTCTGCGAAAAATTTGGAGCAAGTTCCTATATGTTCGTCCAGAGATTCAACACCATCCGATAGGATGTAAGCATAAATACAACCTGCGACACTAAACCACCATTTTTTCTGCATATTTCGGTTCAACAGCCCTCACTCGCTCACGCCGAGAAGTAAACGTATCCTGGCTGATAGTTATTAAGGCTTTTCTGTATACTGCATTATACGGGAAACCACATGTTCCGGTGTAAATATCATAGATTACCACCATGAGCTATATGAATTAAGTCTTCGAGTATGTCAACATCTTTAAGATGAGACTTAAGTCGTTTTCTCATAATGCAAACAAAGTGTTATATTTTCAGATGAGCGAACAGTGAAACTGTACATGTCGCAATGAATGTTGATAGCATTTTCACCCTCCGTAAGGAGGGGTAAGGCCCTCGCCTTCGGGCTGAGGCCCAAGCCCGCTTACAACCCCTTCGGGGGGGTTTTCGGAAATTTCCCCCCCCCCCCCCCCTTTCGCCGGGGGGGGGATTCACACCCTTTCAAGGGGCGCATCCCCTGGGTTTTCTCTCGGAAGTATGTTGTTGCTTTTTTAGATACTCTTGGTTAATGAAAACTGTTTATTCGTAAGTTACGTACGTTATGTTAAATATTACTATGACAATATGGAAATAACACTGATTTTTGTTAGAGAAATGATGCGTTTTTGTAAGATATTACTCGTTGTTAACGAACGATGATGTGTTAGAAGTGAGCCTAGGTTTAAGTCTTTTGTTGAATTAATGTTAAGGTTTGCCCCTAGACTTTTGCTAATGTCTACGTTTATTCCTAGGTCAAATGATGTTATTTCGAACGGTGGACATTTGATGAAGATAGTGCCAATTCATAGTTCAAGATGGTGCATCTTTGATAGATTGGTCACTTTGTTAAGTGGATTTTGTTAGATATAACGGTTTAACCTGTTGCTCATTGCTTCGAAAAGTGGGACATATCGGAGTATTGTAATGACTAGTTTAGCTCTTACCTTGATCAGTAAAGGAATTTTTCTCAGATGTTAGCTGCTTATTCATACGGCTAGGTATGTTAGGTTTGCATTCGTACATTATTTCCTAGTCGCCGTTATGATTTGTTAGCTTTATTGATGCTAAACTTTGTTGGTTACGCATATATTCGTAGGTTAGTATACTAAAGAACTTATTTTATGTTATGTTTGTCCCCAAAATGATACTTGAAATATGACTTTGAATCAAATAGTTCAATAGATCCAGGCCGGATGGGACGGGTAAGGGGACTGCGGGATGGGCTTTTGATTTACTGATTTACTGATTTACCTATTAAAATCGTAAATTTCGCTTTCTGTGATATTTTTAACTCCAAAGAAACTTATTTTTATGTTATGTTAGGATAAAATTTTGTTTATTTTTTTTGTTATTTTGGTTTAAAACTTTTTTTGAAAAGAATATCGGCTTTCGATATCATGATATTTGACGAGGTTATGAATGAATTTTTTGTTAATGTTACGAAGTTGATGTAAACATTTGTCTACGTCAGCATTATATTCTTGTCAGTATGATGATTAGACAGGTTTATGCTAATTTTGTTAAAATATTAACGAATGTTCAATGTAAAACTTAACATTGATATGTTTGAGATATCCTGAACAAGTGTGATAGGTTACGTTTTGGACGACGTGTTATGTACTTTACTGTTGTTAGGTGCGGAAGTTTGTTAATGCAACAGCTTTATTCAATGCTTACAAGTTTGTGATAGATTCGTCGATTTGTCTTTTTTCTTGTCCATATGAGTAATGTTACGCTTATACTATGAAAGACCTTGTTATGTTACATATAATTCGATGGTAAGTATATTAAAGAACTCATTTTGTGCTATGTTTAATCCGAAATGATACTCAATGCTACGTAAAATCAGTTGTTGATGTAAAATTAACAATGATATGTTACAGATATGCCTGAAAAAGTGTGAATAGGTTACGTTTTGTATGCTGTGCTAGGTACTTTACTGTGGTTAAGTATGGAACTTTTGTTAATGTTATTTGTTTATTCTAGCGTAAGGTGTGTAGATTTTGTTATGTACATTATACTCTTAGTTCTGGTAATGCTATGTTAGCTTTAATAATGTGAAATGTTACGTTAGCATATTATTCGTTGGTTAGTAATATAAGAACTTATTTTTGTCACTATGTTATGTTGTTTGTTGTGTTTGTCCTAACAGAATATATACCCTTTTGAACTGATATGGTTCGTTTGTGCTTTGTATTCTTGTTTACTTTCCTCTCGATTGGTTGAAAGAAAGAATTCGTACCTTTTAAGATATGTTTATCACACCGCAATTTCGTCAGTACAAGACCATTTTTAGCTGTGTTGGTATGATGACCTCTCGTTCTGCTTCTACAGATGTCCTCTTTCCGAGGACACTTCGTAAATACACGATGTGTCAATTACATTTTTTCGTGAAAACGAATGGAAAACAATATATTGCCTGTATTCCAATTGGAGGTGCAGGTAATAGACCTTTAATCATATCGGTTGAAGAATTCCTCAAGATTATCGACAGCGTTGAAGCTTGGGTAAAGAATGAGTATGTGTCATCTGAGACATCACCTCCTGCTGAAATCAAAGGTGACAGCTTGAGAGGATATAATAGAATAGATGTTGCTTTCACTGCATCTGATAATGTTAAAAGTATTGATGTACGCAACTATTGGAAACCCAATGATGCTGTCACATTCATGCGTACATGTATAGGTTTCACTGTTCGGTCATCTGAAAATATAACAGCTTTGTTTGATATAAAAAACGCTAAAGGTCTCATCTTAAAGATTTTGACAATACTCGAGATCTTAAGTTATATAGCTCATGGTGTAATCTATGATATTTACACCGAAACATGTGGTTTCCCGTATAATGCAGTATACAGAAATGCCTTAATAACTATCAGCCAGGATACGTTTACTTCCCTCTGGCGTGAGCGAGTGAGTGCTGTTGAACCGAAATATGCAGAAAAATGGTTTAGTGTCGCAGGTTGTATTTATGCTTACATCCTATCGGATGGTGTTGAATCTCTGGAGAAACATATAGAACTTGCTCAAATTTTTCGCAGAATCCTATGTCGCTATGATTAGATGGATTAATATATTTAAAATACAAAACTTATATGCTTTGAATGTATTTTTTTTTAATGTTCTTCTAAATTGAAATTTCTGTTATACAAACTGAAAACTTGTTTTAACTGTCCCCTTATGCACGCTTTGTTGGTTTAAGATGTTGGGGTTGGCTGTTTATTCGTGCAGCCTGTTGTGTATGTTGTATGTTTGTTCAATAGTTTAGTTTCACAGAGAATAAAAACTTTACTTTGTTTGTCTTTACCCTTTAGGTATTATGCTAGTTAGGATAGGTTATGCTAAATTTTACTATGTTAATGTAAAATTAACATTGTCATATTGGTGATATGCTTGAAAAAGTAAGATTAGGTTACGTTTTTGTGTGCTATGTTAGTTGCTTTACTGGTGTTAAGTGTGGAACTTTGTTAATGTTAACAGTTTAATTTTGTGGTGTAGCTGTGTTCGGCTTTGTCTTCTGGTGCATCTATTCTTCTTAGTTCATGCGTTACGGCTATCGTTAGTTTTATTAATGTGAAAAACTTTGTTATGCCTGCATATTCATTGGTCTTTATGATAATTACACAAGGTTATGGTAAATTTTTGTTAAATATTACCATGTTAATGTAAATTAACATCGTTATGTTAGAGATATACTTGACAAAGTGTGAATAAGTTACGTTTTTGTGTGTTATGTTAGTTAATTTCTGTTGTTAAGTATGGAACTTCGTTAATGTTAACAGTTTAATTTCGTGTTTTAAAGGTGTGATAGGTTTGTCTTTGACATTATTTTCTTAGTCGATGTAAGTATGTTAGCTTTATTAATGTGAAACTTTGTTATGTTAGAGTATACTCATTGATCTGTATGATAATTAACCATGTTGTGATAAATTTTGTTATATTACCAGTTTAATGTAAATAACAGCGATATGAAAAGTGTAAGTAGGTACGTTTTTTGTATAAATATATTAGTTACTTTACTGTTGCTTAAGTGTGGAAACTTGTTAGCATTCCATTTATTCATGCTTTAACCATTGCTCAAGTATGTCGTATGTGGGATATATTCATGCTTTGATTTGATACTAGGAAATGTTTAACACTTCTGTGGATTTATTACGTGTCACATATATTGATTGATGTTTGTGTATAACGAACTTGATTTTATGTTATGTTTTTATTCAAAATGATACTCGAAATGATGACTTGAATCAATAGATTCAATAGATCAATAGATAAGGAATGGTCATGAGGGTGCCGTTGCTGCTTGGTGGTGGTTTGATTTTACTGATTTACTGTAAAACATGACAATTTAGTAAAAATTTGACCTTAATATAGATCAATAGATCACGATTGGACCGGAGGGCATGGTTGGGTGGGCTTGGGATTTAGTGTTTACTGTTTAGGGTAGTAAAAAAATGAAAATTTTAGTAAAAATTTGACCTTAAATCAATAGATACATAGATCAATAGATGGTCAGGAGGGCGGTTGGATAGTGGTTTGTAATTTAGTGATTTACTGCTTTAGGGTATGTAAACGTTACAATTTTAAGGTTATAAACATAAAAAGTGTAAGAAATTTTATTTATTTAATTATTTAATTATTTATTTATTTATTTATTTATTTATTTTTTATTTTTATCTTTGTGAAAAAAACTGAAACCATTATTTTTTTGAAATCTACAGATCCAATAAAATATATAAGGAAACCAATATTGTTGTTATACGACTGTTTATTAAATCGACCGGAGTGGCTCCAGCACCGGTGCGGGAGCCAACTCCTCAGATTCATACCAAGTCTTTCTAGAAAATCAACTCTGAATCCTCTCACCAATTTCAGCCTATATCGAACAACTTAAATGTTTTTTTTTTTAGGTAGGGTTTGGGATCCCCCTTTGAGGGAGGCCCTTGGAGACGTAACTCGTCTATGGCGAGGTCTACGTTATCGCTCAAACGGGGTACCAAGTTTTGACAGAATACCATGTTCAAACTCTAGCCAGAGGTGGAGGTTGCGAGCGGAGCAAATGCGTGGCGGGCGAGTGCGGTGCGGCGCGATGTTGGTGCGAGGGCTGTGCAGAGGCTGAACCGACGTTGAAGGACACGCTGAAGGACTTAAAACAACTCAGAAGTGATCTCCTTCGGGGATCACTTCTTCGACGTAATAAATAATATAATAATAATACAAACAGACAAACAGACAGACAGACAAACACAGACCTTCGGTCTGTGTCTGTCGGTCAGACAGACCTTCGGTCTGTCTGACCTCCAAATGGTCGTTTTAGGCCTAATGTCGATCTCTCAGATCACGCCACAAGGGCGTAAGCGCAATATCGGCGTCCCACCCTCGGGGTGACCCCGCCCTCTATATACATCCTAACAACTTGATTTACACGGTTTCGAGCTACCCATACATACTTTATATTCCAAGTTTGAAGCAAATATCTCTTTCCTACTTTTTTGAGAAAAAGCTGTGGTCGGTCCGGACGTTCCGCAACTACTATATATATATATATATATGCTAAAATGCTAAATGGCCGATTTTTCCTCATTTCAAATTGAAGCGTTACCTTATGTAAAAATTAGTGATGCAGGTAACATCCGCATCCGCACATTATTAAAGATCCGCATCCGCATCCGCGCTTTTCCCTGCGCGATGTTGCGCGGATGTTTATTGTCGAGCATTTATCAAATTTTGTAATAAAATCTTAAATGAAATCTGAAATGAAAATGAAATGAAAATGAAAATGAGTTTGAAGGCAATTCAAAAACGGCTTGATATTCTATATTTTACTGTTATCAAAGACTTTCCAACTCGTTGGAATAGTACACTTCATATGATGGAAAGAATGGTACTTAAAGAACCTCTTGCTTTGTACGCCAGTTCGATATTCCAAAGTTAACATTCTTACTATGTGGAAATGACTCATATCACACTGGCATTAAGCTATTGGAAACATTTTAAAGAAATTACCCAAAAAAAAATCAGGCCTTTACAGCTTCTTCTCTGATGTATATCATTAATCTCAACCGTTAAGGAACATTTTGACCATTTTTAAAATGAAATGATGACGGTTTAAAAAAATGAAAAGAATGCAATAAAATTAGCTAAAAAAACTCTTTGGTTCTGTGGAATTAATGACCTTCAAATTATTGCAACTTACTTAGATCCTCGTTATAAAGCAAGTTTTTTTGTAACCAACAATATTAGAACAAGTTAACATCGTCACTTTGGTGTTGCAACTTGAAAAACTTCAATCAAACAGTCCTTATTAATTGCCACCCATTTAAGGAAAAAACAATCTACATAATTAATCAATAACAGTTCACTGGAAGAATTTTTACAGTTCCAGTAGTGATGAAGAAACACATCATTTACCAAAAGATGTAGTGCAAAATGATTGAAAACTATCACCCAAGAATAAATGACAGAATACAAATGATGATCCTATAGTTGGTGGAAAGTTAAGCAAAAATGTTTTACCCACGCTTGAGTAACTTGCAAGAAATACTTGGCCCTGTCCTCTAACTAGTATTCAAGTGAGAGAAGTATTTAAACGCAATGCTGGGCTAATATATGATCAAAAGAGAAACAGACTCTCAGCAGAAAAAAGGCAAAAAAATATGTGTTTCTCAAAGCAACCTTCATCTTGGAATTCATTACTAGTGGCAAAAAGTATATATAATCGATTGTAAAATCCCTTTCATTAAGGGGGAGTTTGAGGAGAAAAGTTGGGTGGGGTGCATTTAAAAGGTTGGGTCCGGGTCACGCCGGGTAACACAATTATCTTTAATAGATTGTGTCTAAGACTCGAAATATATATATATTAATATATATATATATATATATATAATTATATATATATTATTATTATATATATATTATATATATATATATATATATATATATATATTATTATATATATATATATATATATATATATATTATATATATATCGTATATATTTATATTATATATAATATATATATATATATATATTATCTATATATATAATTTATATATATATATAATATATATATATATATAAACAATCGCATCCGCATCCGCACTTGATCCGGGGATATTAAAATCAAAATCCGCATACCGCGGATGCGAAAAAATGAATCTGCTGATCACTAGTAAAAATATAAGGCTTGATTTAAGATTTGACCATAAGGGAATAATGGTCCAATAGTCTTGCTTTGGGAATGGTCAAAATTTGCCTTGTTTTGGAAATGGTTCAATGTTGCCTTGTTTTTCTGAATTGTCCAATGTTGACTTGTTTTGAAAATGGTAGCAGAATCCTCAAACTTAAAATTTAAGAATTAATTTTCATACTTTTTAAATCAAACAAAATTCAAAAAAGCATCATTGAGCGAGTCCTAAAACGTTGATTTTAAACGTTTTCTGTACCTCTATCCATTTGTTTTTTTATTGGTAATTTAAAGTCAAAAAAATCTTTTTTTTTTAGGGCCAATATCTCGAATAGAATAAATAGAGTTTACACTCTGCTCTAATTAAAAAGATTTAGCCTGATCATGTTTGAAACAATATTAAAGAATTAAAAAAATCATCTCGATTGCTTATTTATAACACAATATATTTCCTTGAAAGAAAAGTCCAGAAAAAATTAATAAATGAAAATTGCAATTTTTCTTCAATTTATCCATTCAATATTAAATTCTCGTATCCTTTAGAATTGGGCAAGTTGCAATTTTTTTTATTTAGTGCATTTTTATGTATACCCAATATACATAATGTATACCCATATATGTATACCCAACTGTTTGGCCTCTGGACTCGGGACAAAAACTATAAAGTATTATTCGCATGTAGGAAAATGTTCTAAATAAATAAGCTGCAGCTCGCCAAATCCAATGTGCTTTAAAAAAATTTCATTGATTGGATGAACATACAAAAATTATCGCAATACGAGTATTTCAGTCGTTCATGACAAATTTTTGGAATTTTTGAAGAAAATATTTTAAAAAAAAAATATTCGCAAAAGAATTTTTTTTAAAACTATATTATATATATATATATATATATATATATATATATATATATATTATATATATATATATATTTATTTATATATATATATAATATATATATATATAATAATATATATATATATATATATATTATATATATTATATATATAATATTATATCTATATAATATATATATTTTATTAAATATATATAATATATATATATATATATAATTAATATATAATATATATAATATATATATATATATATATATATATAGTATATATATATAATATATATTGTTTTAAAAATAACACATGTAAATGCTATTTGATCTATTCAAGATATTGGATTTGCGAAAACAAATTTTAGGTTTTCAATTGCCAATAAAATACAAATGAATAGAAATGTAGAAAAATGCTCGAAATCAACGTTTTAGATTTTGACCAGTGCAGCATTTTAAATTTTGTTTAATGTAAATCGGAAAAATATTAATTAAATTAAATGCATATTTAAATTTTGATGATTCCGCCATCAATTCCTCAAACGGCATTGGATCATTCCCAATAAAGTTTGATTCTCAAAGAGATCGAAGAACTTTCATTCCGCTGCAACTAATTCCTCTTTAATTGAGTGCGCTCTTTACAACTACGCAGTAAAAAATACTTTAAAATGGAGCGCTTATATATATTATAAAAATAATATAACCAAGTAAAAAGCTAACTCTGTGTTTGAATCGAAGTTTTTTTTTTTTTTTTTTCTCTCTACTTTTTTCTGGTGATCGAGTCGTTTATCAAAACTAAACAATCTTTTTTTCTGTGAAAGGTGAAAACTGTATATTAAAAAGCTAAGAATTATGTGATCATTTTTTTCTGATAAGTTTCTTAATAATCGTATCAAGGTATCGGTATCTAGGTTTCATATTAAAGGTATCGGTATCTAGGTTTCATATTAAAGGTGTCGGTATCTAGGTTTCACCTTTAAAGGCTTTTTATTTGAACCAGTATTTATTGTATATTTATTGAACGTATGTTTAATAATCTTTAAACAATAAAAAGGTATCAAGGTATCGGTATCAAGGTTTCGTATCAAGGTATCGGTATCAAGGTTCAAAATTAAGGTATGCGGTATCAAGGTTTCAAATTTAAGGGTTTCATATTTAAACCTTTAATGTATATATAAACGTAAGTTTATAGTTTATTTAACAAACTTCCACAACCTGCAAAATATCCTTCGCTTGCATAACGCAAAGTAATATAATTGAGACCGAGGTCTTTTTTCCATATCTTCTTGTTCGAAGCAATTTTTAAGTAAATTCCAGTACTTCGAGCAGTTTAAAAGGAACCTAAACAAGTTAAAAGGGCAGGTTTTATGACTTTAAAATCTACTAAATATTTGTACGCCAGAGGTCGGGAATACTAATACGAGACCCTGGTTGAAGGAATAAATTTTCTTTCAAGAAAAAGTTGTATTGTCTTTCGACTCGGTATTAGTCTTCATCAGTAAACAAAAAATGGTAAGTTTACTTTCTGATAATCAGGTGTACAAATAAAACTTTTAACAAGGTATAAATTAATTAAGACTGGTATTTTTATTACTCATACAGAATTGTGGAACAATTGTTCTTCTTGATTGTGAGGACATCTATTAAGTTAACCTTATTTCCGGTTGATCCTGCCAAGATATACAAATCCTTCGGCTAATGATGAGTTTCAGCTGTTTTTTCAATTAAGTAATTGCAATTTTACAATTTTACAATTTAATAACTTTAAAATAACAATTTAGAATAAAACCATTTATTTATTTTTTATGTTTGACTTACTTAATCTTACATAAAAAAAATTGAAAGAAAATTTACTTTCTTCTGTTTATATTACAATTAAAGTTTCAAACTAAACTTTACCTAATATTTCTATTCTTACTATTCCCTTTCCCCGTACAACCAATAAGCATTTACTGCTAACGGATATATTCAGGGAAATTTAATAATTTACTTTTGCAGTAGAATAGCTAATTGCTCATTGAGCACGGTTGATTTATGCAAAAGTGTGAATAGTTTATCATTTAAGAATTAATAAGCTGAAAAGGCTAAAAGATAAATAACGCTTAATATATATAAGCGTTTATTTATCTATAGCCCTAATATATATATGATTATTATATATATAATATATCTTATATATATTATATATATATATATATATATATATATATATATATATATATATATATATTATATATTTATATATATATATATATATATATATATATATATATATGTGTATATATGTATATATGTATATATTATTAATTTATATATTATATATATATATATATATATTATATATATTATATCTATATAAATATATATTTATATATATATATATTAATATATATATATATATTATATATATATATATATATATATATATATAATTATATATATATAATATTATAATATATATATAGTGTATGTATATATATAATACTAAGTGTATATATATATATATATATCATATATATATTATGTTTTATGCATATTTATAGTATTATATTATTTGATTTAAGTGTGTGTGTGTGTGTGTGTGTGTGTGAGCATGGTCTCACTCATACTGCCTTCATTTTAAATGACACCATCCCCTTTCGTCTTTTTGTCACGTGACATCTATTTCTAACTCTTTAATTAAAGTGGTGTGATAGTTTGTGCTTCCAATTTGGTAGTCGTTGAGGTTCGTGAGGTGGAGCAACTTTATATATAGGGTCGTTTAGCCTCTCAGGGCACCTTTAAAGCCCCCCCCCCCCCCCCCATCAAAAAAGCACAAACTTTAAAATTTTCAAATGGAACCAGCTGATTTGTCTTCGTTGAACACTTTGCTTCATCAAATGGAAACTTCCATATCTACGGATATCGGAAACAGCGTAGGTGACACCGCCCCCGAGGAGGAGAAAAGGGTGACAGATGATGTAAAGGCTAAATTAGTTCCTCTGAGGAGATCAAGAGGAACATTGAAGCGAAAAATAACCATCATGTTCAAGCAATTAGCTGAAATCGTAAAAGATGGTGACCTTTCTCTTGTTTCGTCTGTGTTGGAGGAGGTGTCTGTAATGTTAGGAGAGATACGTAGATACGATGGAGAAATTGAGGCCTTAATTTGTGCTTCAGATATACTGCAATACAATTCTAAATTGTTGGATGAGGAATTAGTGGGATCCACCCACTACCATCTTCAGCAGCAGAAAATCCAAAATTTATTCAGCCTTCCGGCTGCCAACGTTTCGCTCCATGAGTCAGCATCAGGAATACAATCCCTCAGGGAATCGGACCAGCAACAATCTGAGGTCCATTCTATGCTGAAGACTTTAACTACACACAAACAGGAAGTCAAAATTCCTCCACTAAAGTGTAAAAGCTTTTCGGGAGGAACTGACCGTCTTCAGTTTCGATCTTTTTTGCTTTCTTTTGAAAACATCATCGGGTGCAGACGTGACCTCTCAGAAGCTGCCAAGCTTCAATATTTGAAATCCCATCTTTCCGGCCTAGCTCAGAAGGATGTGGAGCATCTCCCAAATATAGACGCAAATTATGAAGTAGCTTTACAGATATTGAAAGAACTATATCTGGACGAGCCCTTTATTATTGATTCATTACTGCACCAAATATATTCTGCTCCTGCTTTGGATTCTAAGAATCTTGAAGCAGTGAGAACTTTCGTAACAGAGGTACGGGCTCACCTCCACGAGTTAAAAGAGTTCGGAGTGGATCTTTTGGAGGAAGATTCAGCAGGGTGTAAACTTCTCAGCCATATTCTGGTTGATAAGTTGCCTCAAAATTTCTTAAGAGAAATGAAGATCGTTACCAATGTGGAGTACCCATCTGTTATTACTATTTTTGAACAATATCATACGATTTTGAAATCTATGGAAAGGATGAAAAATAAACCTCTCTCTTCTACTACAACAAAGAAGTCTAATTTTTCACCCCCAAGCAAAAAGAAGACCTCTTCTTATTATGTATCGAAAGTTTCAAAAAAGAGCTCCATGCAGGAGCGAACCACTTCTTCTCCAAGAGCATCTAAAGCTACAAACGAGACCTTCTCAGTTAAGTGTAAGCTTTGTGGGGGTGCTCATTTCATGTCCTCTTGTTCGACCTATCCCAATCCGGCAGCAAGAAGAGAGCGCTGCAGTGCCTTAGGACTTTGTGCCTGCTGCAGCAGCACTAAACACAAGACATCATTATGTCCAGCAAAGACTTATGGTCTTAACTTTCCTTGCGTCTTGTGTAAAAGCAAGGCTCACATCTCTGCTCTTTGCTGTTCAGGCGTTAAGTCCAATAACAAGGGAAAAGGACCCAAACCCATTGATGAACCTTCTACATCGTCGTCTGCTGCCACCTTTACAGAAGATGATGATACCAGCCGAAATCATCTATGTATCAATGCTGGATCCACTCCATCGGGCAACATTCTTCCTACTGTTTCCCTTAAGGTAAAAAAGGGAAATAAAATTGTAGCGGTACGCTGTCTTCTTGATTTTGGTTCCCAGAGGAGCTACTGTCATAATGGAGTCCTAGAGAAGTTAGGAGTGGATTTGTCTTCTCTTCCAAGTAGCACTAAAACAATTAAAACGTTTTTAGGAGAACAATCCAGAACAATGCATTCCATAGACTTGGATCTGAATCTCTGTTGTGACTCTTTTTTCAAAGTTCCCATGCTCATAGATCCTGGTCTTAACATCGGATTTGAGGTAAGGGGATTAATGGGAGCCGAATATAACATCAGGCGCAATGGATATAAGATTGCGGATCGTTTCTACTATAAAGGCCGCCATGAAGATAGTGTAGAAAATGTGGAGTGTCTACTGGGGATAGATTCATTATACCTGATGAAACATTTCAAAGTTGTCAACTGTTTGAGAGGAAGTGCTATTGAGTCCTGCCATGGTTTCATCATACCCTTTGGCCCTGTCAAGAGTTTTTTGACACCTTCTCAAATTGACACAATTTTCAACTTTAATTCTTTTCGTGAACAAAAGGAGGAAGAGTCTTCATGACAATCAAAGTTGACCTCTTCTCTCCGTCAGTCTGTAAATAAAATTCCCGAAACAGTCGTCAACTCTATTATAGATCCATCTCCTTCCTACTTCGATCCTCTTCTTCACACACACCCTAACATAGACCTGGACGTGGGTCTCGAAAACTTATACAAACTGGAATCTATTGGCATCAACGAGGAAGCCGACCAAGGCTCCATTGACACCATTTTCAATCGCAAATTCCATGAGAGCATAGGATTCGAGGAGGGAAGGTATCATGTCGAAATTCCGTGGTACGAAGATGTGCTGAAAGAGGTACCATCAAACCACCGAGTGGCCCTTGCAGCTCTTCATCGAGTAAAGCAAAACCTTCAAAGACAAAACCTCGAGTCTACTTATGGGGACATTTTTCGTCAGTATCTGGCTGATGGAATCATCGAGCGTATACAGGTGTCTCCGAGGGACTTTCATAAGCACATATGGATACCTCATCGCCCTGTAGTGAAGACTGCCGAGCAGGTGACAACCAAAGTGAGGCCGGTCTTCAACTGCAGCCTTCGGGTCGGGAATAGTCCATCTCTTAACCAGGCTTGCTACCCCGGTTTAGATCTGATGGCTTCTTTGTTTAGACTGCTTTTACAATTTAGAACCAATAAGTATGTAGTGCTGGCAGATATATCGAAGGCTTTTTTACAAATTAGACTGAAGAAGGAGGAGGATCGTAATAGGTTCTGCTTCTTCTGGGAAGAAAATGGTGTTCTGAACACCTTTCGATATACATCCATAATTTTTGGTCTGGCAGTCAGCCCCTATATACTCGGTGCTGTTATACGACACCACGCGAAAAAGTATCCACCTGATCTTTGTTCTTCATTATTGGAGCACAATTTTTATATGGACAACTTTATCTTCTCTCATTCTTCGATCAACACTGTAACAGACATATTTTATCAGACTACAACTCGCATGAGCGAGGGTGGTTTTGATTTGTGCTCTTGGAGCACAAATAGTCCTGAACTTAGAACACTCCTAGAGTCTGAGGGAAAACAATCATCACACCAAAATCCGGAAGAAAGGGTTCTGGGATATCTTTTCGATACTGCTTCAGACTCTATCAGACTGAGTGACTTTGATATTTCTTTAACAACCAAAACAAAACGTCAGCTTCTCTCTCAAATTGCCAAGGTCTTTGACCCATTTTCCCTGTTCCTTCCTGTTACCATCAGAGGCCGTCTTCTCATGCGGAAAACATGGGAACAAGAGATGGGGTGGGACGACGAAATTGACGAGGAGTTGAGGACCTCATGGGAGAAGCTGAGTTCTGATTTAAACTTATTGAAGGATATCTCTTTCGATAGGTCCTGCTTCGAGACAGAAAGTTCCGACCTGTCTCTTCACATCTTCTGTGATGCCAGCTCTACCTGCTATGGCTTTGTGGTCTATGTTTCCTCTTCAGCCAAAGAACCAAGCATTCTCTGGTCTAAGGGAAAAGTTTCCCCCTTAAAAGGAAAGACTTTACCATGCTTAGAGCTTTTGTCGGTGTTTCTAGCCTTCAAGTGTCTACCTCAGGTCCTTGATGGCTTTCCTAACTCAAAATTCAATACTTTAAACATCTTTTCTGATTCGCAAATTACTTTGCAGTGGATTCTTAAAGGAGGAAAAAAGAACAAGAGCGTTTTCGTCAAAAACAGGATTCAAGATATTCAAAAAATGATATCTTCTCTTAGAGAAAATCAGCAATTGATTCCCAAATTTCATTTCGTAAGATCTGAAGAAAATCCTGCAGATCTCCTCACCAGAGGTCTGACAACTGCTGAATTTGGGAAATCCCTTTCATTTTGGAAACAAGGTCCTGAATGGTTGTCATCGGCCCCCATTTATTGGCCTGAAACAGAGTGGGAAAATAGCACAAGCAATCCTTCTCTTGTGCTTTTGACTACAAATCAAGCTGTACTACCACCTGTGATCAAGTTTGAAAAGTTCTCCAATCTTCACGCTCTATTAAGAGTATGCTCTCTCCTTTTTAAGTTTTCAGCAATCACACGAAAAATAAACATTGATTGTGAATCAATGGCACGATTGTATTGCTTAAGGAGGATGCAGGAAGAGTCCTTCCCTAAAGAACTTGCTTTTCTAAGAAGAGCAAGAGCTAATCCTTCGTTGACCGAACCACCACCTGATCTGGTCAATCATCTGAACTTGTTTCTTGATGATCAACATCTTATAAGAAGCAAGGGAAGACTTGCTCGATCCAACTACTATGATTTTGATGTGCTAAACCCCATCCTCTTGGGAAAAAGTCATCATTTCACTCTTCTTTTCATCAGAAATGCTCACTATGAGTGCAAACATTTGGGGATTCAAGCCACTTTGACAAACATCCGTCTTAGAGGTTTTTGGATCACCGCAGCCAGAGCTACCATCAAAAGGGTTCTTACTGACTGTATCATATGCAAGAGGTACAACAACTTTGCATTTAAATATCCTCGCTTTACCAACTTTACGAGGGCTCAAGTGGAACTATTCCGCCCTTTCCAACATGTAGGAGTGGACTTCACCAAGCATTGGTGGGTGAAGGTGAAAGGCTCTCCACAGGCCCAAAAAATGTTCATCATCATATACACATGCTTAAATGTGCGTGCTGTATATTTGGATTTGATAGCAGATATGTCGTCTGAGTCATTCGTCCAATCATTCAAACGTTTCGTCAGTCGCTTTGGAGTACCGGACGTAGTGTATAGCGACAATGCAAAATCCTTTGTTCAGGGAGTCGAATCATTTGAATCATTTGTCATCTCGGAAAATGGGCAGGAGTTCCTCCGTAAAAATCACATCATACATCGAAGAATCCCTTTATACAGTCCCTGGACTGGTAGCCTATGGGAGAGACTCTTGAGAGTGGTAAAGGATTGTCTCGTGAAAACCATCGGACGATCCTCCATTGAATATTTTCAATTCTTAACAATTCTTGCGGAAATTTCGGATGCCATAAACTCGAGACCTCTCACCTACACGTCAAGTTCTCAGGATGTAATTCCTCTCACGCCTAATTGTTTTTTGAAGCCTCATTCAAAAACAAGCATGGTGTGGAGAAATGAGAACGTTGCTCAACCATTAATAACACCTACTAGAAATGCTTTGATCAAATCTCTTCGATCATCCTCGGACACTTTTGAAGAATTTCGGACCAGATGGTATGAAGAATATCTGCTAAGTCTCCGCGAGATAGGTAGAAATCTTTACCAGACCGGATGGAATAACTTGGTCAAAGTAGACGATGTAGTTATCGTACGTAGTCCTGTCAAAGAGCGCCCTTTTTGGCAGCTGGGCATCGTCACTCAATTAGTACATGGAGATGATGGAAAGGTTAGATCAGTTTTCGTCAAGTCTCCAGGAGGACAAGTAAATCATCATTCGATAAAACACTTATATCCTCTGGAGCTGTCCTTAACTCATAGCGGGAACTCTCAAAAAACGAACCCTCCATCATCAGTTCCATCTACCTCTACGACATCTTCTAGCCCAATGTCGACTTTAACAGCTAAGCCTTCAAGACCTAGTCGAAAAGCAGCTGTAGCAGCAAGAGCACGTCTTCAAGAAAGTGACTCTTCTGAATCTGATTCGGAATAAAATGTTAAAATCCCTCCAGCCAATTGTCTTGGCATAAGGAGAATACTCCAGGAGCATTTGTAAATGTCTTTTTTACTTATTTGTCCTTTCTTTTAATGCCTCCACTAGATAGTTGGAGGCATCCCGCCCCCCGGAGTGTATAAAAATAATATAACCAAGTAAAAAGCTAACTCTGTGTTTGAATCGAAGTTTGTTTTTTTTTCTCTACTTTTTTCTGGTGATCGAGTCGTTTATTCAAAACTAAATTTTTTTTTTCTGTGAAAAGTGTGAGAACTGTAATATTCTTAAAAAAGCTAGAAATTTTGTGATTCAATTTTTTTCTGACAATTTTCATATTAAAGGTATCGGTATCAAGTTTCTTAATAAAGGTATCGGTATCTAGGTTTCATATTAAAGGTGTCGGTATCTAGGTTTCACCTTTAAAGGCTTTTTATTTGAACCAGTATTTATTGTATATTTATTGAACGTATGTTTAATAATCTTTAAACAATAAAAAGGTATCAAGGTATCGGTATCAAGGTTTCGTATCAAGGTATCGGTATCAAGGTTTCGTATCAAGGTATCGGTATCAAGGTTTCATATTAAGGTATCGGTATCAAGGTTTCAAATTTAAGGGTTTCATATTTAAACCTTTAATGTATATATAAACGTAAGTTTATAGTTTATTTAACAAACTTCCACAACCTGCAAAATATCCTTCGCTTGCATAACGCAAAGTAATATAATTGAGACCGAGGTCTTTTTTCCATATCTTCTTGTTCGAAGCAATTTTTAAGTAAATTCCAGTACTTCGAGCAGTTTAAAAGGAACCTAAACAAGTTAAAAGGGCAGGTTTTATGACTTTAAAATCTACTAAATATTTGTACGCCAGAGGTCGGGAATACTAATACGAGACCCTGGTTGAAGGAATAAATTTTCTTTCAAGAAAAAGTTGTATTGTCTTTCGACTCGGTGTTAGTCTTCATCAGTAAACAAAAAATGGTAAGTTTACTTTCTGATAATCAGGTGTACAAATAAAACTTTTAACAAGGTATAAATTAATTAAGACTGGTATTTTTATTACTCACACAGAATTGTGGAACAATTGTTCTTCTTGATTGTGAGGACATCTATTAAGTTAACCTTATTTCCGGTTGATCCTGCCAAGATATACAAATCCTTCGGCTAATGAGTTTCAGCTGTTTTTTCAATTAAGTAATTGCAATTTTACAATTTTACAATTTAATAACTTTAAAATAACAATTTAGAATAAAACCATTTATTTATTTTTTATGTTTGACTTACTTAATCTTACATAAAAAAAATTGAAAGAAAATTTACTTTCTTCTGTTTATATTACAATTAAAGTTTCAAACTAAACTTTACCTAATATTTCTATTCTTACTATTCCCTTTCCCCGTACAACCAATAAGCATTTACTGCTAACGGATATATTCAGGGAAATTTAATAATTTATATATATATATATATATATATATTATAATATCATATATATATATATATATATATATATATATATATATATATATATATATATATATATACGCTGTGGGCTCAGTGGTTTGGCAAGTTTTTTTGGCTCGCTTCAGAACGCGGATTCCCTCTCAGTTATGGGTTCGTATCCTCGTTCGGCTACGTGAACGGACACAAAAATTGCCGTCAGTAGGAAATTTTCTGTAATATTTACGTATTGCAGTTTACAGCATAGTGTATTACACTAATCTCAATACACACACACATCACTACCAACATAGCCAACACATACAACAGAACAATCTATTCACATACAAATCACTCTTCTCATGCTT
>JABUQX010118119.1:0-2500 GCA_015478945.1 Trachelipus rathkii
ACTAGAGAGGATTTTGGTTGTTATGGAAACAGGCCCATCAGACAAGAGCATAAAATTTTGTTTGGGTTATTTTTGACATTGGTCGAGGCATGTGCTGTTTTATCCGATGAAGAGTTCAAGAAGTATAAAGACAGCACAACCTTGTCGGCTAGCAGAAGACAGAAGATTTAACTGTTAATAGTAAAATGGCACGTGAATCGATGTGTTGAGAGACGTACGAGTGATAAAAGGCGAAGTGAACAGATATTCTAAATAATCAAAGGACTTACATAGATATAATTAAGATAAAATTTAAAACCTATCCATTTTCTTCTATTAAAATTAGAGAGAAGACTCGCCAAATTCTGGGAAGTATCTTCATCAGTAAAACTCTACGTGCTACAGCAAATCTGATTGCAGATTTGAAATTCAGCGTCAAAAAATGGCTATACAAAACACAACATATCTCGTGATGAAATAATTGTTGTGACCAGTGTTTTTATTAAGTAATGAACAAGTTAGATTTTTTAGATGTGTTATTATATATTAAAATTTTCAATTACTTTTTACGGTAATATATTTAAAATTAATAAAATCTAAAATATTAAATTTTATGATATATATATATATATATATATATATATAGTATATATATATGATATATATATATATATAGTGATAAATAATATATATTTATATATATATATATAGTAATATATATTATATATATATAGTATATATATGATATATATATTATATATATATATAATATATATACTTTAAAAAGTTATTGTAAAAATGAAGAATAGTTAAAAGTTTAAATACAGTTCACAGTTCGGAAATTAGTTAAAGTTTTTGTTTTTCATTCAATGAAGTAGCAGAAAGTCTGCATAAAAAAAGATCTGACTAATAGAAAAAAATGTTAAAGTTTTATTTTATTCCTTTAACTTGTTAATTTCTCAAATTTTTAAGGTTTCGTAAAGGCCCCTATGAAGTGTGCCTAGAGGTGAAGAGTGGATAAGACGCAGCACTGTGGCGTTGTATGCCAGGGTGAGTATTTTTGTAACAGAACGAGCATTTCGATGAACGTAATAGCCTGATCCGCCTAGAAGATCGGACCTCTTGTCAGAAAGACAGGTGCGCAAAGTTGTTTGAAGTAATAGACTTGTAAGAACAAAAGTATGTAATTGTCGATAATATATTAATTGACATGTGTTTTCAATAGCGTCCAAGTATTACAACTGCAAGGCAATATATCACTACTGGCGATTGTACAGCTTCACCGGGTGAATAAGATTATCAAAAAACTTACATGAACAGATTAACAAACGATAACATTGCCAAATGGACTGCCTCATCCGGTGACTTTCTGAAGAATTCTTAATATTGCAATATCTTACCTTTACGTTAAAGATCGGCACGCTCAACTCCAGTTTTCTTTAATAAATAGAATTAAGGAAGGAAATCTGAAATTGAAGAAAATCAAGGTATGAAACTTCGAGAATATTGTATGTTGAAATATATGCATAGAAGAAGTCAAATAAAAAATTAGTTTTCAGATTGGTAACCTAAGAGTTCCGTCAAGAATCGGTACAATTTTGCAGCGATTCCGATTTCCGGATTTCCTGGAAGAACACCGATTCTTTCGAATTCCGAGCCCGATTCCCGATGTTAATCGGTCCGATCGAATTAATATATATATAATATAGTAGTATATATATATATAATTAATATATATATATAAGTATATATATAATATATTGTATATATATATAATATAATATTATAATATATATATATATATATATATAGTTATATATATATATTGTATTATATTATATATATATATATATAGTATATATATATATACATTATAATACTTTATCGTTCCGTCCTAGTATTATACCCAGATTGGGGGCCGATTGCGTGCACAACAACCGAGGACAGAAAGTAGTACGAACATGAATGCCAAGTCAGAAGAAAGAAAGCGCCCCCCCCCCCCTTTAGACCGTTTACTTATATCTTCAATGAGAACTCGGTCGCAGTTCCGAGAAAAAAGTCCAGCCCTGAGGTTTCACGAGACTGCGGGGACGGACTCTCAACTGTGGTATCTCGTCAATATAGGGTTTATCCCCTGGGCAAAGCTGAACTATATCGTCACAAAACCCGGCAATTTCACTCCTGTATGCAAAACCTTTCTTCTCGCCCTCTGCAAACTCGCATTCCTCTCCTTCATGCATCAGGCTTTCCTTTACTGATTCAATCTACTTTTCCTTCGCTCTTCCAGCTGGTCGATGCCAAGTACACTAACCACTAAAGATCCGCTAACCAACTGACCTATCATTCCATCCTTTTTCCATGTGACCAAACCATCTCAATGTACTTTCGTTTATTCTTTCTCATTTACGCCTTTCTTCACACCACACAACTCCCTAATGCGTTCATTCCTCATTTGATCAATTCTTCTCACACCTAAGACGCTCATAAAATTGTCCATCTGAACACTTTGTACTTTAGAAAT
>JABUQX010118119.1:7500-10000 GCA_015478945.1 Trachelipus rathkii
TGGGGTATGTATTTTTTTAAGTGTAAAGTAGATTTCTCTGGTATGGGGAGATAGGAAGGGATGGGTGGGGGGTTTTTATGGGGGGGATATTAGTGTTATTGTAATATTTTGCTCTTGCTTTTTTGTAGGCTAGATTGATGAGGTGGTTTGGATATTGTAATTTTTTAAAGGTAGTTCTGATTAAATTATTTTCTGTGTTAAGATTGGTGGGTGAGCAAATTCTAAGGGCTCTGATGTAAAGGTCAGTGAGGGTGGCTATTTTTGTGGAAGTGGAGTGAGTGGAAAACCAATGGATATAGGAGGGATTAGATGATGGTTTTCTGTATATGGAACAGTTTAGGTAAAAAGAGTTGTGCCAAGAAATGAGTGTCTAAAAATGGGAGTGTGGAGTTATTGGGATATTCTAATGTATATTGTATGGAAGGGTGTATGTTATTTATGTGTTGTAATATGTTAGTTTTATCAATGCTGTGTGGTAGTGAAACAAAAATGTCATCAACATAACGGGACCATTTAGCGTGGTGAAGTTCAGGGATTAAGAGAATGTGAAAGTGTTCTGTAAGTTCCATGTAGATATAGAAAAGTGTAGGAGATAAGGGTGAACCCATACTAAATCCGTTTTTTTGTAAAAAGAAAGAGTGTTGAAATTGGAAATAGCTGTGTTCTAGTGATTAATGTATGAGATTCAGTATGAGGGGTAGGGGAAATTCAAGTTGTATATTGTTGTCAGATATGTAAAAAAAAAAAAAAAAAAAAAAAAAAAAAAAAAAAAAAAAAAATATATATATATATATATATATATATAATATAAATATATAAATATATATATATATATATATATATATATATATATATATATATATATATATATTATATATATATATATATATATATATATATTTATATATATATATATCGCGTTACACAAACTACAAAACAATAAAGATATCACCATAACTAGATCAGATAAAGGCCAAAATATAGTATTACTCAACACAACGGATTACATCGATAAATGTAACACCCTCCTTTCAGATTCCAACACCTATACCCGCCTACGCAACAATCCATTAAATAACTCCACTCTGTCCTTCAATAAAAAATTAAAAACCATTTGCAAAGACCATCCCAACTTACACAATACTCTGAAAGCAACTATGTCAAATTTAGCCCAATTATATGGTATACCCAAGCTCCATAAACCTAATACATCACTCCGTCCTATCATTTCCAACACAAACTGTCCCACCTACAAACTCTCTGCTTGGCTATCCACACAATTAAACCCACTCATAAACAACATCTCAAAAACACATATTGTCAACTCCGAAGACTTTGTACAAAAAATACAACACCTCAACCCTTGCACACACAATTTCTATAGTTTCGACGTCACATCTCTCTTCACCTCTGTACCTGTACACACAACATTACAAATGCTTGAACAATACATATCTGACAACAATATACAACTTGCATTCCCCCTACCCCTCATACTGAATCTCATACACTTATCACTAGAACACAGCTATTTCCAATTTCAACACTCCTTCTTTTTCACCACTTATCTTCAACACTTAGCAACATCTACATGGAGCTTACAGAACACTTTCACATTCTCTCACTCCCTGAACTTCAACACGCTAAATGGTTCCGTTATGTCGATGACATTTTTGTTTCACTACCACACAACATTGATCCAACTAACATATTACAACACATAAATAACATACACCCTTCCATACAATATACATTAGAACATCCCACTAACTCCACACTCCCATTCTTAGACATACTCATTTCTTGGCACAACTCTTTCTACTTAAACTTTTCCATATACAGAAAACCGTCATCAAATCCCTCCTATATACACTGGTTTTCCACCCACTCCACTTCCACAAAAATAGCCACCCTCACTGCCCTTTACATCAGAGCCCTTAGAATTTGCTCACCCATCAATCTTAACACAGAAAATAATTTAATCAGAACTACCTTTAAAAAATTACAATATCCTAACCACCTCATCAATCTAGCCTACAAAAAAGCAAGAGCAAAATACTACAATAGCACTAATATCTCCCCCACACAAAACATCACACTAACCTCCACCAATGCCCCCCCCCTAAAAAAAACTCGGTTGTTATGTAGCTAATGTGAGAAGGCATTAGGTAACTAAACTCTTCCACCCACCAAGACCCCCACCAGAGCCTGTACAGTGTGTCTATACCATATCATGTAATCACTGCCCCAAAACATATATAGGAGAAACCAATGACTTTAATAGAAGAAAATACCAGCACACATATGATCTCCAAAATGACAATCAAAACTTATCCCTAGCCATCCATAGATCCCAACTTAACCACCATATAAACATCAATTCGATGCAAACAATGGCCTACATCCCTAACCAACAGAAAAGAAGACTCATCGAAACATACTGTATAAATCATCACAACAATTTCAACACCTTAAAAGGAGAGCATTCACTGGATAGCAT